>JAWZYT010000801.1:102500-109995 GCA_034508575.1 Petrolisthes manimaculis
CACCTAGGCCAACCAACCACACGTGTTCCCTTCACCTGTCACTTACTCCCTCACCTGTCTGCCTGTATCTCTATTTATCAGTCGTTTTCCCTTACCTTTCATTCACTTCTATTTCCTCACCTTTCACTTACTCCCTCACCTGTCTGCCTGTTTCTTTATTCTTCAGTCGGTCTTCCCTACCCTTTACCTTTCATTTATTTCCTCACCTTTCACTTACTCCCTCACCTGTCTGCCTGTTTCTTTATTCTTCAGTCGTCTTCCCTACCCTTTACCTTTCATTTATTTCCTCACCTTTCATTTATTCCCTCACCTGTCTGTCTGTTTCTCTATTCCTCAGTCGTCTCCACTACCCTTCACTCATTTATACTCTCTCACTCGTTCCTCTACACCTCTCATCTTCACCTCTCCTCCTCCTCCTCCTCCTTCTTCTTTACTGGTAAGGAGTGAGAGAAGTGGATTTGGAAATGGTAGAAAGAAGGGAGAGAAGTTGAAGTAGAGGTGAATGTGGAAGTGATGGTGGAAAGAGGGATGGAAGAAAAGGTGGAAATGGAAGCAAGCATAGGTGGAGGTGGAGGAGGAGGTGGAAATGGAAGTATAGGTGGAGGTGGAGGAGGTGGAAATGGAAGTATAGGTGGAGGAAGAGGAGGTGGAAATGGAAGTATAGGAGGAGGTGGAGGAGGTGGAAATGGAAGTATAGGTGGAGGAAGAGGAGGTGGAAATGGAAGTATAGGAGGAGGTGGAGGAGGTGGAAATGGAAGTATAGGTGGAGGAGGAGGTGGAAATGGAAGTATAGGTGGAGGAAGAGGAGGTGGAAATGGAAGTATAGGAGGAGGTGGAGGAGGTGGAAATGGAAGTATAGGTGGAGGAGGAGGTGGAGGAGGTGGAGGAAGGGAGCAGGGACCACAAAAGGCCAGAAGATGAACTTACTCAGATTAAAAGAATAAAAAGATCCCTCACTCCTTTTGCCTTGCTTTGCCTTGCCTTCCTAACCCTCTCTCTTCCTTCCTTTCTTCCCTTCCTAACCCAGTCGATCCTTCTCTCTTCCTTCCTTCCCTTACCCCATCCTTCCTTCCCTTACCTCATCCTTCCTTTTTCCATTTTTCCATCCTTCCCTCCCATGGACCAGAACAGTTTCCATTCCCTTCCATAACCGGTTCCTCACTGACCTGAATCATGGGAAGGCCAACCACCACCACCACTACCATTACTACTATTACCATCACTACCATTACTACTATCGCTATCACTACCATTACCATCACTATCACCATCATTACCATTCCTATCATTATCACCAATACTACTACTACTACTACCACCACCAACACTATCATTATCAGTACTTCCATCATCACTATCACTACCATCATCTAACGTGTGTGGAAGGGAGGAGAGAAGATGGGAATAAATAGGAGAAATAGAAAAGAAAGGGAGAAAAAGGGAGAAATAAGAATGTTACATAAAGTTATCCGGTACAGTGAAAGGAAAGGAAAGGAAAGGGAAGGAAAGGGGGAAGGCAGGACGTGATAGGGCAAGGGAAGGGAGGGCAAAGATGGGTAGGGCAGAGTTAGGTAGGAATGAACACACACACGCGCACACACACACACAGTCTCCTACCTATCAAACACCCACCCCCACACACACACACACACAGTGAAAGGGATGGGAACAAGTCTGACTAGTTCACCCACTATACACACACACACACACACACACACACACACACACACACACATTTCCCACACCACTTCCCCACCTTCCTTCACCACTTCCCCACCTTCCTTCACCACTTCCCCACCTTCCTTCACCACTTCCCCACCTTCCTTCTCCACTTCCCTACCTTCCTTCTCCACTTTATTTTATTTCCTCAATCACACACATATATACAAATTATGCAGTATGATTTTCTCGTATTAAGTAATAATATAAGAGTGAGAAAGATTTTGTGGTTTTGCAACAGTGTAGAATGTATTGAGGGAGGGAGGAAGGAGAGATATGACGAAAGAAATGAACACAGAATATGATAAAAAAAAAAAAAGATAAATGGGAACGAAAGAGGGGGTGGGGAAGGAAGAAAGGAGGGAGGGAAGGAGTTAGTAAAGAAAGAAGGAAGGGAAGAAAGGAGGGAAGGGAGGGAAGGAGTTAGTAAAGAAAGAAGGAAGGGAAGGGAAGGGAGGGAGTAAAGAAAGAAGGGAGGGAGTAAAGAAAGAAGGGAGGGAGTAAAGAAACAAAGAAGCAAGGGAGGGAATAAAGAAAGAAGGAAGGGAAGGGAGGGAGTAAAGAAAGAAGGAAGAAAGGGAGGGAATAAATAAAGAAAGAAGGATGGAATGAAGGAAGAAAGAGCACAGGTGAGTCATGCTTGCAAACTTAGGTGCAGAGGGAGGAGGATGAGGATGGGGGAGGGGAGGATGAGGATGGGGGGGTGGATGAGGGATGGGGGGGGAGGGTGGTGGGGAGGATGAGGATGGGGAGGGGAGGGAGGGGAGGGGGTGGGAGGAGAGTAGGATGATGAGTCTGAGGATGAGGAGGATTAAATAGAGGAAAGGAATAAAAATACCTAAATGGGTCAGAGAAAAAAATAGATAGGAGAGAACTAGTGAGAAAAGGAAGGAAGGAAGGAAGGAAGGTTGGATGGAAGGAAGGGAAAGAGCGAGGGAGGAAGGAAGGAAGGAAGGATGGAGGGAGGGAAGGAAGGAACGAAGAAGGAGGGGGAGGAGAGAACGAAATGAGGAAAGGAGGGAGGGAGGGAACGAAATGAGGAAGGAGGGAGGGGAGGGGAACGAAAAGGGAGTGAGGGAGTGATGTTGGAGGAGCAACATTAGAGTGAGTTGAGTGACCTTGACATACAGAGAGAGAGAGAGAGAGAGAGTGAGATGAGAGAGAGAGAGAGAGTGAGAGAGAGAGAGAGACCCACCTACTAGCCTACCTCCCTTCACTCTCAGTCCGGCCCCAACTCTGAACTCAACCCAGTCCAGGCCAGACCAAGTGTGGGTGTTGAGACCTTAACAACTCAGAAGGATCTCATACTAACACACTTTTCATTGGTGTGGTTGTGTGTGGTTGTGTGTGTTTATCTCTCTCCTCTCTCTCTCTCTCTCTCTCTCTCCTCTCTCCTCTTCTCTCTCTCTCACTCATCTCTCTCTCTCTCTCTCTCTCTCTCTCTCTCTCTCTCTCTCTCTCTCTCTAAAAATTACATACTTTTCATTGGTTTTGTTGTTTACCTCTCTCTCTCTCTCTCTCTCTCTCTCTCTCTCTCTCTCTTCTCTCTCTCTCTCTCTCTCTCTCTCTCAGCAGCAGGGCCACGAACTAATAACATTAACTCCGGAGTTCATATTTGGACAGAGTATAATGAGGTGCTCTCTCTCTCTCTCTTTCTCTCTCTCTCTCTCTCTCTCTCTCTACTCTCTGTAATATTTCCATCTATTTGCCTACATATATAAAAGTTCTACCAATAATGTTACATAAATCTACATAACTATAACAGAAACACAAGGATTCAAGTTTAGGCCTATAAAAATAAAAATAAATGGGAACAGAGAAAGTTTTTTTGCCTTTGTACTGTTTTCTATGTTTATTTTTCCCTTCTTCTCCTATTATCTCTCTCTCCTTTCCTCCTCTCATTCTCTCTTCTTCCTCTTATTCTCCCAGTAATCTCTCCTTCCTCTCATTCTGTTATCTCTCTCTCCCTTCCTCCTCTCATTTTCCTAGTTATCTCCCTCTACCTACCCACCTACCTACCTACCTACCTACATCTCTCATCTCCCTTCCCCTGTCTGTCATATCTCAGTTGTCGGTATCAACACTCCCGCACCATTACCACTATCTCCACCACACCTCTCTCTCTCTCTCACTATTTCCACCACACACCTCTCTCACTCTATCTCCACCACACACCTCTCACTATCTCCACCACACACCTCTCACTATCTCCACCACACCTCTCACTATCTCCACCACACACCTCTCTCTCTCACTCCATTCCAATCCATTTCTACACCTGGATTACACAAACACACACACACACACACACACACACACACACACACGAGGAAGGGTGCAAAGAACAGTTAATTCAATGATGAAACAGGATGTATGTATGTGTGTGTATGTGTGTGTGTGTGTGGTCAGTGAAATAATTTAAGTACAGTCTCTGAAGTTCCTCAATTGTGATATTTGGAGAGAAATTTTTACACGTTAACCTAACCATGAGAACTGCATGATACCTACGTAACAACCACACACACACACACAACACACACACACACACACACACACACCACAACACACTCACAAACACACACTCACAATCTCATTCTCTCTCTCTCTCTCTCTCTCTCTCTCTCTCTCTCTCTCTCTCTCTCTCTCTCTCTCTCTCTCTCTCTCTCTCTCTGTGTGTGTGTATGTGGGAAGAGTAGTAGTGTTCTGTATGACTGATAGTGCTTATCAAATCATGCACTTCACCACGTCCTGTCTCCTAACCCCCTCTCCCCCTCCCCCCTTCATCACTACTACCATGACCACTACCTTCATCACTACTACTACTACCATGACCACTACATTCATCACTACTACTATGACCACTACCACTATACCTTCATTACTACCACTACTTCCTCCACTACTACCACAATGACCACCACCTCCATCACACACACACACACACACACACACACACACACACACACACGTTCACCTTCCTAGCCATAGCCAGACTTTCCAGGTATCACATGACACCTACCAACACACACACACACACACACACACACATTTATAAATCCCAAATCACACCACGTAAGATAAGAGTGGGAAGTGAGAGGGAAAGGAGAGGTGAGAGGGTGAGGAGAGAGAATCAGAATCATAAAATATTTTCCATTTTACCATGGTTATTCTCCATTATTTTATGTATTCCACTATCTATACTTCTATAGGGTTATACTTAAGCTTAGATGAATAGATTTGACTGTTAGGCGTAAATATAAGATTTGTTTGTTTGTTTGTTTTTTAACATCAATACAATCAAGGGAGGGAGAGGAGACAGAGGGAGGGCGAGGTGAGAGGGAAAGGAGGGAGAGGGATAGAGAGAGGTAAAGGAGAGGAGAGAGAGGGATGGAGAGAACGATTGATGAGTGAGAGGAGAGGGATGGAGGGAAATGTGAGAGGGAGGTGAGAGGTGATGCTCCCTTCATCTCCCCTTACAAATGTGAACAGCTGGGATGCGGGTTCTCCCCTCCTCTCTCTCTCTCTCTCTCTCTCTCTCTCTCTCTCTCTCTCTCTCTCTCTCTCTCTCTCTCTCTCTCTCTCTCTCTCTCCGAATATGGGCACCACAAATAAAACGATCATGAACAAAGTCCAAAAACTACAACATTTCTCAGCTAAGGTAAGGTAGCCATAGGTGGTGCAAAAAAATATGATCATGCTACGCCCATAATAAAAGAACTAGGTTGGTTAAAAGTAAATGAAAAACACAAGTTGGACATGTGCACCACTGTTTGTAAAATTTTAAATGGATTTTATCCTGTTTGGTTTAAAAAAAATTCCACGGCACATGAATCGACCAAGCGTATAACAAGACAACAGCATCACTTATATGTACCAAAGACTAAAACAGATGCTGGTGCCAGAAGCTTGGATGCCATAGGACCCAGAATTTGGAACAATTTAGAAAACAATATTACTGATGCTGTCACCTTATCTTCTTTTAAAGGTAGACTCACAAAACTTCTTTTAAATAACATATCTATATGACAAACCATTGTTTTTAGCATAATGGCACAACTATTTTGGTATGTGATACTTTTACGCCACTTTATATTATTTTATTACCATTTGTTCATTTACTATTTTATTCTTTTATACGATTTTATACTTTTTATTACTACCTTCTACCTACCATTTTATACTTTTATACGATTTTATACTTTTTTTATTACCACTTTTTACTTACTATTTTATACTTTTATACAATTTTATACTTTTTATTACTACTTTTAATTTACTATTTTACACTTTTATATGATTTTGTACTCTTACATTGCCACTTACTTTTTACTTACTATTTTATACTTTTATATGATTTTATACAATTTTATTCCTTTTATTTCTAATGTTTTACTCCTTTATATTTTTACACGATTTTACTCTCTTGTATTACCACTTTTACTTACTATTTAATACTATTGTGAGATTCTGCTACTACTAATACTAACAAACAAACACACACACACACGAAAATTAACCTCACCAGGAATCTAAAAAAAAAAAAAAAAAAAAAAAAAAAAAAACAGTCACACACACACAGAGACACACATTATATATATTTCCTTTCGACTGGTGCCAACTTCACTGTCACTATTTGGGAAAAGTATTTGGTTATGATGTAACTCGGGTACATATTTATTTATAGTCACATATATAAATAAACCCTTACGATATGTAGTGTGTTTTTTGGCAGGTTTGATTGGGGTTGGGTGGATGGGGTGAAAGGGTGATGATGGGGTGGTGTGGGGAAGGGTGATGGGGTGAGGTAGGGGGGACGGGTGATGCTGGGGTGAGGTGTGGGGGTGTGATCATAGAGCTAGATTAGAATTTGGTGGGGTGTGAATGGGGGTGAAAGAGAAGGGTGATGGAGGTGAGGTGTAATGGTGGTGGTGGGGGAGGAGGTGTAGAGGGGGGGGTGGGGGGGGTAAGGGGTCAGGCAGCAGATCTTCTTGGCTTCCCCGCACACACAACTTTAACTTAGCCCCCCCCCCACTCCCTCCCACCTCACCCCCCACCCCCTTCATCTTACAGTATTCCTACAATCCAACCCCCTCCCCCCTCCTCCTCCATCTCCCCTTCACTTCCTCTCTCTCTTTCACACACACACATTACTCTTTCTTTTTCTCCCTCTCTGTCTGTCTGTCTGCCTATCTCTCTCTCTCTCTCTCTCGTCTCTCTCTCTCTTACGCATCACCCCTCCTCCTCCTCCTCCTCTTCCTAACGTCTGCATTTTATCTCCCTCCACCCCGACCCCCCAACCCCCCCGCTTCCCTGCAGGTGCCCCCCCCCCCCAAAGTGTGAGGAGAGAGGAGGGCCACATGACCACACCCACGTGGTTTCTTACTTGCCAATTTACAGACACGGATACAACAACACACACACACACAGACATACAAACTCATAGATACATACACGCTGCACCCACACACACACACACACACACACACACACACACACACACTAGTACGCATGCAAGCAAGCACCAGTTGCATAATCCTCCACCTCACCCAGCCACCAAACAACACCCACCACACCCACACTATTCATAAACTACATACATACATACATACTGCTTTCACTGTACCCTCCTTTTCTTTCACTCACTCACTCACTCACTACACCCTCCCTTCCTTCACTCACTACACTCTCTTCACTCACTACACCCTCCCTTTCTTCCTTCACTCACTACACTCTCCCTTCCTTTCTTCACTCACTACACCCTCCCTTCCTTCACTCA
>JAWZYT010000802.1:0-142635 GCA_034508575.1 Petrolisthes manimaculis
TATATATATATATATATATATATATATATATATATATATATATATATATATATATATATATATATATATATATATATATATATATATATATATAATATATATATATATATATATATATATATATATATATATATATATATATATATATATATATATATATATATATATATATATATATATATATGGAGGGTGGGGAGAGAGCCTTCTACTTTGCTATCCTTATCTACGACTATCACTGGGGAGAAATTCTTTCTCCACCAGTAACCCTCTAATCAGATCACCCCGTGTTGACCATAAGGTCTGTTGTGGTCTGTGATTCTATGTAACTCTATGTAACTCTCTCTCTCTCTCTCTCTCTCTCTCTCTCTCTCTCTCTCTCTCTCTCTCTCTCTCTATATATATATATATATATATATATATATATATATATATATATATATATATATATATATATATATATATATATATATATATATATATATATATATATATATATATATATATATATATATATATATATATGAATTATTCATATTGACAAGTATGTTGTGTGGGTGGAAGGTAAACACGGGATAGAGCTTCGAGTTATCTATTTCTCTTACGTTTCGGACTACACAGAGTCCATCTTCAGAGAGAAATGACATAGGGAAGAGGGTACCAGAGCTATATATACCGGTGGTGGCCTACACTGCACCTGCCACTACTTAATCTCACCTGACCTCACCTCACCTGACCTCACCTCACCCCGTCCTTTCTTTTATACTCCAGGGCTATATTGGCTGAGTATCTACACCATTTCATAAATCCTTCCCTATGATTATGAACATTCTTTATACAAATGTATGCTGCTTCTAATGCTTTCCTCATTTTCTTTTCCAAACCACTGTGAATGATTGATGAACCCTCCCATCCGGGTAAATTATTGCATTCTTCAATATGTAGTACCAATGAATTAGCTGTGTTGTGTTTCCTAACGTCAGCTTTATGTTCATATAATCTTTTCTTTATACCTCTTCCTGTTTCTCCTATATACACCTTGTCACACCCATTACATGGTATACTATATATCCCGCTGTTATTATTGACACGCTTTTCCTTGTTTGCCTGGGTTAGTTTGCCGATTTTCTTTCCAGATGATGTTGCAATTTTTAAACCAACCTTGTTCATTTGTCTATCTATTACCGAGCCAATATTAGAATTAGAATTTTTTATATGTGTACCTATCTATTCCAGCACCCCCAAACCGCCCCACCCCAAGCCAGTCTCCTATTCCCGCACCCCCCAAACCCACCCCGTAACACAGTGACGTCATAATCAACTCCCCCTGTCCCACCCTCTCTCTCTCTCTCTCTTTTTCTTCGTCAATATAAGGCTTCCTTTGTCCTCAAATTCCTTTTCCTTCGTCCTTTGGTCAATTTAATTCTTCCTCTGTCCTCCAACTTTTAAAAGACCTAAATTCTTATTAAAGAGGTTCGAGTGTCCATCGAGGGTGTATAGGTGGAGGCGACATGCCCATGGCTCACTAATCCAGGGTTTCGAATCAACCTTGAAGTGAAACAGCAAGAGATCTTTTAATGTCGAATCACTTGCTGGTTCATTCGTTTTGTTTATGTATATCCTGGCTATGGTTTTGGCGGGAAGAGAGTGTAGAGAGTCAGTCCTGGAGTAGCTGTCATAAGTTGAGGGAGAAAGGCCTATGTCATTAAAACTTTCAAAGAACGAATGAGAAGGTTAAAATTATGAGAAAGAAAAGATAACGAATACTATAGAAGGCAAGGAAGGAAGGGGACGTGAGAGAGAGAAGACAGGGGAGAGGAGGTTGTGTGAGGTTGCCAGTTACTTGAAAAATATAGCATGAGGGGTGAAAAGAATACAGGGAGAGCTGAAGACAGAAAAGGGATTATCTCGGCTCCATTATTTGTTAACAATAGACAGTGTCTTTATTTAATGGATCGATCAAATGCAATATAATGAAGCAAATATTCTAAATGTTTTTAATTTCTTTTCAACTACTCACCCTTATCTGTCCTATACACGACCGATGCCCTATCCATATGGCGAGGAAAGTTCAAGAATGGTTTACTGCTCATGATCATTTGCAGGTGATAGATTTGTCTTGTTAAGACTGCGATATGAACCCTATAGAAAATGTATGGGGTTTTATCGTTAACACGTGGGAGCCGGTGTAGCAGTAGGACACGGCCTGTCTCGGGAACATCTCACTGCGCATGCGTGGAGGTTTGAAGGTGCCAGGCGTACGAGTCACGATGGCAAGAGAGCAGCGTTGCCAATTTAGCAAACATTTACACTTCTTTTAAGAAGATAACGACATAATAATTGGAAAAGCTTTGTTTGAGCTAGACAGCCAAGAAGAGACATAAAATATAAAGAAATATTGTATGATATGTGGATAATGAGTATAAACAAAGAAAAAAATTAGAATCAGGAGAAATTTCTAACCAACACAGAGAAGAAAGAGGAAGACAGGGGAGGGCCGTTGAAAAGGTTATTTCCCAACACAGTGATCGTTACACTGATACACTCGCACTGACTCCGACTCGCTCTCGCACAGTTACTACCAAGGATAATAGTCTATTATTCTTGTGATATTTTGTCACTAATATAGTTTTATAATAATGCTATCAAAAGACATGAAGGAAAATAAATAATCTAACGAAGGAAATCCTAGCTGAAAGAC
This sequence comes from Petrolisthes manimaculis, assembly GCA_034508575.1. Classification (NCBI taxonomy): domain Eukaryota; kingdom Metazoa; phylum Arthropoda; class Malacostraca; order Decapoda; family Porcellanidae; genus Petrolisthes; species Petrolisthes manimaculis. Next base: position 2,699 of record JAWZYT010000802.1, read on the forward strand.
ACGCACTAAACTCTAGTGATTGTGTGTGTGTGTGAAGGCAGGATCTTGGTCGGACCGAGCATAGAGCAGCTGAGGACAACCTCCGCGTAAGAATGTCTGCATATTTATGAAGTTTTTCCATACTAGGGGCATTATATGTACTGTTTTTTGCTGCCAATCGCTTGCAAATATTATAGTTGTTCCCATTTAAAACCCAAACTTTTAAAAAAAGAACTGTATTCGATTTTAAAAATAGGCATATAAAATACATGTATATAGTAGGGTAGGATATGGCAGCATCTGGCAACTAAATCACCCACGCTAGCAACACCTGGCAGCCCAACCACCCCACGCATGCGCAGTATGGACACACGGGGAATCTGAAACGTCTCGATTTATTTTGCTACACTGGAACGACAGAGAACCTCAGCAGAGTTGTTACAGCACACAGAACACAGCGGGAGATTTTTCGGGGAAAACCCGATATAGTGAGGAGGTATGGTGCCTCAATACCCGAGCGACTGGTGGCTGTCATTGAGAAGGAGGGTGGTTGGACACGATACTAGCAACAAATTGATGAGTAATAAAATGAAATATTTAATCTACAGTATTTCAAGCCTTAATGTGTTCATAGAAGTGTATATAAATTGTGTATACACTGTATATCATCGTGGCTAAGGGTCTAAAGCAATACATATATCGGTGCTTATAATAATATGAAAACAAAACAAACATTACACATGCTTAATGCAAACGTGAGGTCGAAGTAATAAGATCAGGTTATAATAAATTAACAGTTATTATAATTGTATGATACCAACGTGTTTATCATTTACAGTGTGGTGCCTACAGACCCAGTTGGATTATGGGTTTGAATGCTTCGTGACGAGGACTTGTGGAGCTTTCACAAACTGACAAAGTCATGTAAACAATAACCAATAAATGTGTGATTTCAAGTTTTCCTGTTTTAATTAGTAATAACAATAGTTGTGACATAATATCTTCTAAATGTTGTGATTGGTTCACTAACACTGGGCATCTGAATGGCTGGCCTAGATGTTGACCTCAGATAAATAAATAAAGGTAATAAATATATTCGTCATATATAACGGATTGTATTTGCATACCAAATATTACTTTTATTTCTATTGTGGTCGTGTTTGCGCATTAACAGATTATGCAGCAACACACAGAATGATGGTAGTGGTGGTGGTAAGATGGAGAGTAAGGGATGGTGGGATGGAGGGAGAGGAAACAGTGAATTGAATAAGCGAGGACGGGGTGAAGAAGAACAGATAGAGTAGTTATTGGGTAATTAACATCTTACACTATAACTATTATCCTTTGGTAACCAGTTACACAATAAACGTTTCTTAGAAAATGTCGTGAATGATACAGGGTAACGATGAAGGATTTAGGCTACTTTAAATTTATTTCAACACTGAGTAGGTGTTGCATGGCTTGATATATTAGTCATCAAAAACTGGTGTCGTGTTAATTTTATTAGTTAAATCTGGATTAATTAAAAATAATAAAAAATATACCAAGGAATGTAGCTACTTGATCCAATAATTCTCTCCATCTCGATCACTGGTGAAGCTTTACCCCCTCTCCCCAACCCAACCCCTCCTCTCCTACCACCTTCAAGTGAGTGGTTCACATCCATGATCACAAGTGGTTCGGGATTCAAATTTCTGGAGGGCTCAACATTGGTAATGCTACGTGGTAAAGACTCCCACATTACCCCCCTATATAACTCCGCCCACATTTCTCCCCTCCCCCCTCCACCTGTCAGTGATACCAAATCCGCTGAGGCACATACCAAGTCGATGGTGGAAGAAGTTAGTCCATTGATTTGTTCGGAGCTGTACTATAACTACAAATACTTTTTTTCTATTGTCCTTTTGGCTGTAGCAGACACAAATTATAGCTTTACATTTGTCGATATTGGTTCATATGGAAAGAATTCTGACTCAACCATTTTTCACAATTCCCTTTTATGGCGAAAGATCCAAGAGAACAGTATGAATATACCAAAACCACAAAGGTTGCAGGACACAGATGACGTATTGCCATACGTACTTGTTGGTGATGAGGCATTTGGACTTTCACATAATCTGCTTCGCCCTTATGATGGACGTAATTTGACTATTGAGAAAAGGATTTTCAACTATAGGTTACATTAATACGCGCAAGGCGGTATGTAGAGTGTGCATTTGGGATATTGTCAAACAAGTGGAGAATATTTCATCGGCCTCTGAATGTTAATATCGACTTTGCCGTTGATATTGTCAAAGCCTGCTGTGTATTGCACAATTATGTTCGCAAAAGGGAAGCAGTCAATTTTGATGACACTTTGATGATTACAGGACTGCATGACTGTGAAGTAGGAAGTGTAGTGCAAGATGGAAGGTATGCCAACCAAATAAGGGATACATATTCTAAGTACTTGAACAGTAATGCTGGGAAAGTGCCTTGGCAATATGAGAAAATTAAATAGGTTGATTAGACTAGACTGTACATAAGTAATTTTAATGCATGCAATAATGACGACGCTATATAGACTGAAGTCTACTCAATGTTATGGTGACAAAGATATCAAAACTGAAATTATATACCTACAACAAAATTTGAAGGAAGAATTAGTTTAACATTATGTTTCTGTCAATTACTTGGTACGGTATGTGTATACAAATGCAATAACTTACCCAAACTGTTTTTTTCACCCGATGTTTTATATTCATAATTTTCAGTTAATGAACTGCAGACCTCTACCCAGGCTTCAACTTTCTTGTTTTTATCCTTATTTTCTTGTGTAGAAGCATCCCATAATACAGGTCTCTTTTCTACTTCTCCTATCAAAAGTTCAGTATCCAGACTGCTTGCCATGACGCAATGTAAGCCTAATGTAAAATTTTATACAAAACAAAATATTTTGCAGTATATGCAACCATACTATATTTTACAGTATATATATGCAATCAAACTTTCAACCTTTTTTATTATATCCATATATTTAGTACAAAAGGCTTTTATTTATTTCATATATCATGTATTAAAACATCCCTTGTAACCTAAATATAATACGATCATTAATATAACAACAACAACAGATACACAGGCTGGGAATTACATGTCAATATCATAGACGCTGTTATAATTAAGCTAAAAAGAAACATAATACAGTATAGTAAAGAAAAAAATATAACTATGACAATATCTACAATAACAATAATAGTAATAACAACAAGAGCAATAACTATAACAACAATAATAACAATAGGAACAACAACAACAATAGCAACAATAATAACAATAGCAACAATAACAATAATAGCAACAATAACAACAATAATAATATAGTTATCAATATTATTGTTAATATTAAAAAATACATACCCGATATATATTAATATGGAGTGTAATCAGTGTATTGACTGTCCAGTAGCACAGATGAAACCCAACTGAAGTGTTCGCGCGGGAAATATCCGCTTGTGTGAAGTACACCATATACTTCTTTGTTATTCTAGAACGCTCGAGACGTGGCGGTTTGTCGGTGCACGCGGACGCTAACCAACGTCTGCGCGGTAATTTAAATGCGCAGACAGCGTCTGAACGGTCCCATATAACTTAATTATTTTCTAAACCGCGCGGAAAAAATAAGCGCGGTTGAAACCGCTCGTGTGAAGCCAGCCTTTAAGTCAAGGCTACTTGGTACTCTGGTCATCAAGTCTTACCTTCACTATCAGCTCTCTGACTGTCCCCTCAATGATATTCTCCTGTTGTGTTTCTCATCCACTGAACTGAACATTGAAACAAGTGTTTAAGGCAAGTAGAACCAACCATCACACTAATTTGTATGTTTACCAAGAACACACTTCAATGAACATTGATACCAAACCAACACACTAATTTGTATGTTTCTTTCAATAAAATGTTTGCAAAAAAAATCATTTTGTGGTTCTCATTTGTCACTTCTGCCTGTGACATGCTCCAGTAAGTCTCATCTGACCTTCACCCTACTGTACAAAGCACGGTATAATGACCGTGCCATAGCCCTTCAAATGGTTAATCCACTTCAGCCTGCCAACAAGACGGTCAGCAAGGGAAGTGGTGTTGGTTGGTAGAGGTGTTGACTGGGCCATGGCTGGTGAGTGTTTCCCCAGCAACGTTCCTACAGTACATACACTCAATTCAGCGTTGCCGCCGTGACCACACCGAGTGTGGTTGAATGCTTAGAGAACGAACCATGATGAATCTTCTTGTTTAATGTGCTTCCTGTTTATAGAGAATGGCATTACAAGAGGTACGACTAATGTACATAAATGGTCGCTTTTTCTCAATTGAATAGATAATATTTTCGACTTCGAATATAACTGATGTTCCAGTATTTACATTTTATTATGGTTTGGAACATTTTTTTTTCCTTCCCTAGTTGTCCCTTATTTTCTCCCGGGAAATACAGTAACTATTGATTTTATCTATACCTTGAATGTGCGTATTTTGTTATGCAAATGCAGTATTTAATTAAAATCGCAACTAAAAGATCATGTAAAAAAAGAAAAATCTGTAACAACTTTTTAATTAATTACAAATAATATCATAAACCTTGAGTTTCACAAATATACCATTAATATGTATGACAAATGTAAGAAAAATCAAGTATAATTTAGATATGTATTTGAATAATTGCATTTAACAACATTATCAACAGAAGTGAGTAATCAAATATATACTGAAATAATTGAATAAACAAAGAAACGAACATTAATGTAGTGTACATGGACCCAAATACATTGGCAGAGACCCGACGGGTGTGGGGTATGGGTATAGGTCTGGTAACAGTGGAGAAACCTGCCAAATGTTGAATAAAGTGCACTTGTTTAATACCTTCTTAGCTATTTGTCATTATCATTATAATTGATAATGATCAAAATTGTAAGAATAATAATATATAATAAAGGAATCAACAGCTACAGCACTGAAGGCTACGTTTTGCAGAAGGTTTTTCCACTGTTACCAAACCAGCACCCAAAACCAACACCAGTCGGCTTTTAGCAAATTTATGGAAAATAATAACAAAAATATTTATGACTTAAGAATTGCATTTATCATATCATCTGTTGGCTTGAAATTATAGCATGCCCCGTGGACTTTTACTGCCTCAGAAACGACAGTCAGTGATTGCAGTGCAGGCACTTGGAGACGATTCCGGATATCTGTTTTAATTAAATTCATTTTAGAAAATATTCGTTCTGCAGCAGTATTAGAAGTTGGCAGTGCCAATACTTGCAATGCAAAAAGGGCAAAATTCTTAAACTGCTTTGTACCTTCATTGTCTTCTAACTCTCCCAATTTTATATAGAAATCATGGATATCAGAGGTGTCGTTCTTGAGATAGGCTAAGTTAGTTAGTGTACTGTCCAAATTCCTCCATTCATTATCTAGGTCTTGTAAACTTCCTACATACAGCCTGGGTACAAGCTTTACAAAATCTGACAAGGAGGGCATCAACTCCCTACTTTTGCTGTCTAGTACCTTATTTTTACCTAAGAATGATGCCATATACCACAAAGGTGAGTTAAGGTCAAACCTCTTTTGCATTTGTTGGCACATAGTGATCATAAATTCTCGACAGCGGGATCGAACATGGTCAACCATACCTTGATTACGAATGTACACGTCTGTTTGGAGAAGGCCTTGGATTTGGATAGCTGATCCTAAGTAGATCTGATTTAATGGCAAATGATTAGAACTTAACATTGGATCAAATATCATCAGATCAGCTTTTTCCACAACATCTCTTCGACAGAAGTATCCTATGAGGTTTCTAAAGAGCTGAATTATGGGGTCATATATTAAATGTACAGTTGGTGCATCTCTCTGAAATAGTAAGTTAATTTTTGAAAATGCTGGCAAAATGAAATTAAGAAAATTGTAGTACATAAATACTGAAGGATCCTTGAGATCTTTTACAATAAATTCCACAGATCGGAGCCTTTCACAAAGTTCGTTTTCTATAAAAACAATTTGAGTGCAGCCCACTGCTCAAGGATTCTCTCTACTGCTTTATGTAAAGAAAGCCATCTGGTTTGACAAGCATGCAAAATTTTGTGGGGGTTTAATTCTAGGAATAACTGTGCCTGTTTAAATTGGTGTTGTCTTTTTGAGCTATGGGAAAAGTATGAATATATATTCCTGATAAGATCTTCACAATGTCTAGGTAGAGTTTTTGCAGCCTCAGACGCACATAAATGTATACTATGGCAAATGCACCTGAAGATTGTTATACCTGGCAAGTCTGCTCTCAGTCGGCTGGTTAGAGAATTATTCTCCCCCATTAGGTTGGAAGCACCGTCAGCTGCAAATCCCACAACATTGCTCAGAGGAATGTCATATGCAGATAAAGTTTTCAGCAATAAACTATATAAATGTTCCCCAGTTGAGCCCACGCATTCTTTGTTGTCGTCATCATCTACATCAATGAGTTATAAGGTGCCAGTCTTCATCGTTGTCGTATCTGTATCATAATATTTAACAACTACCGTCAAACATTTAGTGGTGCTGACATCCGTGGACTCATCAATGATTACAGAAAATTTATGACTTTTGAGCTTACTTACCATTTCCAAAGTTACACATTTACCAATCGCTTTTGCTACCTGAGTGCCTTTGGTTTTCTTCATGCACATTCCTTGTGCGATTGGCGAATCTGGAAACATGGTTTTGCATAGTTCTACCAAATGATCTGCAATGGTGAATGGTAAGTTATGCTCAGCTATAAAGCATATTAACAAGATCGTCGCTAATGCTATGGTGTCATTAAGACGATGGCATCCATCAACTGGCTCAACCTCCTGTACATCCCTCGCCCTATCCTCCTGCCTCTGCAGCATGTGTGCCTCATTGGTGATGTGTTGGCTACGTGTCTGTAATGAGATACATACTAATAGCCTACGTAAGGCGGTAGGATGGTTGATATAACTCGATGTTTGTCAAGAAAACAATATTAAAACAACAAAATAAAGCTTTGATAGTGTACTGTATACCTTATGTCTCTTAATAGTGGAAAGTTCGGCATTGAATTCTTTGTTGCATACTGTGCAGTAAGCTCTCTCTGCATTGCCGTCCACCCGTGACAACCAATGCCTAAACTCCTCATTCACCAACCATTCGTCTCTCAGTTTTCGCTTGGGAGGCATGCTAACCTTTAAATTTATATCAATATTAGTTCAAGGGCCTGAGATACGAATATTATGAATGCCGGTATACAAAGGAGGCCTACAGATAAAACACAAATGATAGACATGTTCGTTTTCTTTATAAATTTCTCTGAGAGAAAACTGATTTAATAGCTTTGAGGGGAACTCAATATCATTCAGTGCATTGAATAAAGAGGTGATAAATAATAAAAATATATGCCCCTCACACACCCGTGACTTACCTTGATGAAGGCCTTGAAACAACTAACTTCCCTCAAAGTTTATTAGTAAAAAGGAAACTCTCATAATATTTCGAAGATGGAAATAAATCAATATGATACTCCGGTCGTGAAGGTGTTTGTCATGAGAATATATCATTGACATTAAGGAAAGATTGATAATTGCAAGACACATTGAGGCATAAAATGAAAAGATATAAAACAATATAGAATGAGCATTTTAAATACAGCAACCTTCTTGTTTACTATTTAAAAACGTTAAATTAAAGTGTGGTGGTTCCCAAAAGTCGAATGTGGACGAACTCCAACTTGACCACGGTGGGTTGCCAGACGTCGTCAGAAAACCACGTTTACACACAAAAAAACACAAAACGGCATCCCTGAGTCACTCATCTTAATATTTAATTAAGGTCAACAGGTAGTTACATGATAACCTGCCAAAATTTCAAATTAAAACTAAAAAATCTAATGCAGTTAGAAATGGAACTGTCCAAAATATCACAGCTTATTTAAATGTTACATGTTCTTGCTATTTTATGTTATCTATATACATAAAGCCGAAATTCTGTATCTCTGTGTGTGTCTCTGTGTGTGTGTGTCCTCTATGCACGCCCTGATCCTTCGTCCTAGAGTGAAAATGTTTACATGGGTGTGATCGCTAATACTTGGGGAGTGTTTTGGACCTATAAAAAAAATTGTTTTCATGTTTTTCAAAAAAAAAAAAAAATGGGGGGGGGGGGTCGGACCCCTGGATTAGTGACACGCACAAACTCTCTCTCTCTCTCTCTCTCTCTCTCTCTCTCTCTCTCTCTCTCTCTCTCTCTCTCTCTCTCTCTCTCACATGCTCTCTCTCTCCCCCACAGGCTCTCTCTCTCTCTCTATCTCTATATTTAATTTCAGAGAGAGGGAGAGGGTGTGTGTGTGTGAGAGAGGTAATACTGGGTTTGGTTATATTTGTGTGTGTGAGAGAGAGAGAGAGAGAGAGAGAGAGAGAGAGAGAGAGAGAGAGAGGTAGTGGTAGTGGTGGTAGTAGTGGTAGTGGTTGATGTAGTAGTTGTAGTGGAGGTGGTAGTAGTTGATGTAGTAGTGGAGGTGGTATGGTTGATGTAGTAGTGGTGGTAGTGGAGTTTGTATTTGTTACATATCAGTGTTGTATTATTATATCCTTTGTTTATTTAGAACTCTGTGATCATGTATGAAAATTCCACCGCCCGAAGGGCGGTGGAAGGGCGGCCACAGGCCACCAGCCCTCCGCAGGAGCTAGCGGCTCTTGGCGGCGGAGCCAGCTAGTATTTATATAATCTCAAAATAAGATACTACAATATTATTTACTCCCCAGAAAGGCATAAAATAAAAAAAACTTGCCATATTAAAATATCATATAAATATGTTTCAGGATATTAATTTCATTTATTCTTTAACTTGTGTATTGAAAACTGCAAATACAAAATAGTTGGTGATATATATATAATATTACGTTTTCTGTGTAAATATAGAAAAATTATATTTTGATTGCTATAACTGAAGAGTAATATGTAAATAAGGTAAATACTAATGACTGTTGTAATGTAATTCATCTTGTGTGTTAAAGTCAATATGTTGCAGCTCTGATGCTTCCTTGATGGGCAGGAAAGATGGATGGTCATTTCAGAGCTGCTAGCAAAATAGAACTGCCTGGCGAGGGCGTTAGCAATATCTATAGGTTCATCAGAATTGATGTTAGTAAAATAATAAGATGTTGGTCATTTTATTAGATATTTTTTTCTTATTTAACTTTAAAAGTGGACCAGACTTGGGAAATTGGTGTTTCACTATTTATACTTGAGACAATTAAAGCATCGCCAGTAGTCTCGTTTGTCTTGTCTGATGGTTCTACGAGCCCTATATAGCTCTAGTTTATACCTGTGAAAGTTCTCATCCCTAATGTGATTTTTGAAAATCCTGTAGGGTCTATTCCTTTCACACAGTACCATGCGGCAATCTGGAGGAAAGAAACAACTGAGTATGATAGAGACTGAGGACACAAGAGAAATAACATATCAGCGAATTAATGTAGATGGTGTCATTGGTGTTCTTAGGAATAAGTATACTAAGGTCAAGGGTGAAAACAAAGGCAGGAACATCAGAGGAGTTTGACATTGGAGTGGGAGTACACCAGGGATCAGCTCTTAGTCCACTACTCTTCATCACAGTAATGGAGGAGGCTACTAAATTGGCAAGAGGAAATGGTCCGTGGGAACTGCTATATGCCGATGATCTGGTCTTGACAGCAGAATCAAAGGAAGAAGTAACAAATATGTTTAACAGGTGGAAGGAAACGATGGAACAGAGGGGGCTGAAAATAAACATGGAAAAGACAAAAATGATGGTGACTGGAAACTAGGCTCGAAAATTAATTCAGTCAGGAAGATGGCCATGTGGATGTTGTGGAAGAGGAGTGGGAACAAACTCAGTGTTGTGTAATGAGTGTAATAAATGGTGTCACCAACGATGCTCGGGTTTAATAGTTCTCCGAGGTGTGCGGAACTTTGTATGTCCTAGATGTGTGAGGGAGGGGATGGGTAGTGATAGTGATGGGTTATCCTGCTCTGGTGTACTGAAGGATTTCTGAGTAATATTTCCTCATTTTGATCATCATATTTGTAACCCAGGACTGGGTTATTAAAAATTGCCATAGGCCGACGGTATTTCACGTCGTCTCGGCGGGGTATTGGGAAAAGTTTTCAACTAGCAATAATCGCACCTCGGATGAACCTCATTGGTTACGATATTACCACTGCGCAAAGCTAACGGAGTATGCCTTCCCATGCACCAATCCTCCTCACTCTGAGCACCTCAACCTGACGACGACATTCTTTATGTTATTAATAAAACATCAAGTGTTTTAATTGATGCTTACTTCTTCTTGTCTACTGCTTTTTTACTTTGGTAAATTTACAAAAAAAAACTGGGTTTACTATATTGTATATATTAGTATCAATATCCACTATTTTGGATCATTCTAAGACACTTTTCATCTATGGTTTTTCTCTCGGAAATGCCCCGTTTACAAACATGATTTGCAAACTAGTCTGACCTAACATAACCCAACCTAGACCACAGCAGACTACCGGAACCTAACCTGGGCAAACTACCGGGTATAACCAGTGTAAAATATCATAAAGTGACGTGGGCAAATTTCCAGGACCTATCCTTATGTGGTAATACTGCTCAAGCCTAGCCAAAAACCCAGTTACTCTGTAATAATAGCTTTACTTTACTTAAATTGTAATTTACAGCTCAGCTACAAGTCATGAATACAAGAAAATTATAGTTTTAATAAGGAATGGGAAAATATAATAGTCTACAGTGTTCGTGGTTTCAGCAAGCTTCCGAAAACTACAGAAAATGTAGCAATCTGCACTATTGAAATGAGTAACTATAAGAAACTATAAGGAAAAAACATTACTTTGAACATTATGGAAATATATTTTACGTAACTATCAAAACATTCACTCCTTGCTGCACTGAGTGACTGAATAATTTTATTTACAAACTCATTACGGTATATATATATATGAGATGTAAACATTTTGTTGAAAAGAAATTAAGTCCCAAGTAAGGAAACATTTGCGAAACAAGTAATGAATTCATTTCATAAACGGCAATCCTTGTTTCTTCTGCTGTGTGCAAAGCAGAAAGGCTTTTCATTAAAAGCAAAATAACTAGTCGTAGCCTCTGTACTGTACCAAAGACAAGAAAAGTAATGTTATCGATGACTTGTGCGATTGGAACCAAGATATTCTATCGGCTTTGATTGGTACACTGTATTTTCCATAGGTGATGGTATTAATATATACAGTCGTAGTTAAAAATAATCAACCATATATATATATATATATATATATATATATATATTTTTTTTTTTTTTTTTAATTAATTGCGTCGTAGCGTCAATCAAGAGGCATGCAACTATACGTAGAAGTAGACAGAACCCATGAGAATCAAATTCCTACACACACCCACACATCTTGAAAACATAGCAGAATGAAGTACATGCACGCAGACAAATAATTACATTATGACCTACTTAATTCCACCAACACGAGGGTGGCGTACCAGTAGCTCCTCCAAAACCTGATGGTTCAGCAGGTGTCGACAAACCACATCAAGTGTCAGGCCCAGGGGCAGCAAGTGCCGGACAGTGGGGCAGGCCAGGCAATAGTGCTCTATGGTGTTAGCACGAGGTGCTTGATACAAGCGACACTCAGTGAAGGGAGGCTCACCCTGCATCCCAGCAACCTGCCATGGTGACCGGTAGCCATGTGACGGCAGACAGACTCGTAATGGGTGATGGAGATGCTGAAGGGTCTCTCTGCATCCCTGCGTCGCCGTACAGGAAGGAGATCAGTGGAGCGGACTCTAGAGAGGTAACATGTCAGGGAGAGAGGACGTCCAACACCACGAGGATGCAGATGGCAGGCTTCCTTTGCGAGTTTGTCAACTGTAACATTGTGACAAACCTATATGAGATGGTACCCATAAGAATTTGATAGTCAAGTTACGATGACGTAATAAGGACAAGAACGATATAATCTGTTGAATAACAGAAGAGTTTGTGGGCTGAACACTAGTGAGAGATTGAAGGGCAGGTTTAGAGTCACAACAAATGGCAGCATTCACTCCACGTTGACAAACAAGACTAACAGCATCCTGAATAGCATACAATTCACACAATGTTGAGCTGGAGTAGTTACAGAGACGACGGCCAACCCAGTATTGTATCACTGAAGGAAAAAGAGTTAAGTAAATAAATGAGACATTTCTTCCAAATTTCTAAGACTGAGAAGATATGAGCATGCCTTTCTGAAACTGAAAGGAACTTTTTCTACCGCAAACTTTCATTGATTTAATGGTGTTCACCATATCCTCCAAAACTTTATTCTGATCTTGTAAGTTGAGTCCATAGGCATGTCTGGTGAACTTTGCATCATAACTCACTCTGGAGTTCAACAAATCAAACCATGAATCCACTAGAGAAATGAACTTGCTCGTACCTTCCCAATCTTTGCTCTGCAAAAGTCCTTTCTGACCAAAATACTGCAAGGACTTAGCTGTAGTTTCTGATAGCAACTGAACAGCCATCCTGACGTTCATCCTTTGAACTCCTGTTAGAGAATTAAACCCATAAACAGCACAATTAGTGGGCATATCTATAGTTTCACTAGTCCGTATCTCATCATAAAACACCCAAGGAATTGAGAAACTTTTATCTGAGGTAGACATACACAAAGCGACTGGACCAGACAATATACCCTGCAGGATATTGAGGACTAATGCTAAAGTTCTTGCCCCTGTCCTGCAGGTTATATTCTCACAGACTTTACAGACCGGTGAACTCCCTCAAGACTGGCTTTTGGCAAATGTGACCCCAATTTTTAAATCCGGAGACAGAACCCTTCCCATTAATTATAGACCGATTTCTCTTACCTCAGTCCCTTGCAAAATTTTAGAACACATAATTCATAGACATATAATGGACCATTTTAATAGACAAAACATACTGACTGACAAACAACACGGTTTTCGGCCAAAACGCTCGTGTGAGACGCAGCTACTGGTAACTACTCATGACATCTTGCAGTCCCTCAATGACACAAAAACTAGACAAGTTGATGCCATAGTATTAGACTTTGCCAAAGCCTTCGACAAAGTCCCACACCAAAGACTACTACACAAGTTAGAATTCTATGGCATACAGGGACAACTTCTTCACTGGATTAGAACGTTCTTGACTACCAGAAAGCAACGCGTAGTTCTTGACGGTAGTCAGTCTCCACCTGTTCCTGTGATCTCTGGGGTACCCCAGGGCACTGTCCTGGGCCCCCTTCTCTTCCTTTCATACATTAATGACCTCCCACTTTCACTTTCCTCTACCACTAGACTTTTTGCTGACGATAGCTTAGTTTACAGACCAATTAAAGATAGGAATGACTGCCTCCGACTACAGGACGACCTAACTGCACTTGAAGACTGGGAAGTCAAGTGGTAGATGACATTTAGACCAGACAAATGCCATCACATCCGTTTTACCCGTGCTCATAATCCCATACCATATACATATCAGCTACACAACACTAACCTCAACACAGTCCCTTCCCACAAATAATTGGGCGTCCACATCTCATCGACATGAGGTGGAACACACACATAGGTAGCATCAGGGCCAAAGCTAGTAGGGTCCTGGGGTTCTTGCGCAGGAACCTCAGCAGGTGTAACACAGACATTAAAATTATTGCTTATAACACTTTCGTTCGACCACACCTAGAGTATTGTGACACCGTCTGGGACCCACACACTTACAATAATATAAATAAATTAGAGTCCATACAAAACAAAACTGCAAGATGGGCCCGACGTGATTACAGACACACTACATCAGTCACTTTGCTTAAACAAGACACAAAACTAGACCCATTGGCAACAAGAATACAAATACACAGACAACAGATGATATACAAAATCACAAACAAGTTAGTTGACATAGACAAAGACACATACCTACACCCTACAAATATACGGTCCACTAGAGGCAGCTACAACTTAAAATACCATACATACCAGACAAGCACTGATATATTTAGACACTCATTCTTTCCCCGCAGCATCCAAGAGTGGAATCATCTCCCATCTCATATAGTTAATAGCCCCACTCTTGACACTTTTAGAAATAGGATCACCAATCATTACCTCCCCAATCCTAATCCTCAACCCACAGTCCCTGACCCAATCCACCCTCATCCTAACCCCCTTCCTAATCCTACCCTGGATCCCTAAATCCCCCGCACAACCCCCGCATATTATGCTGCCCACGAGCAGCCCTCTGCGGGACCCAAAAACTTATACTTAAACAAAACAAATCACACTGTTGATACAAAGGTGTGTTGCAGGCTACCACTGAGTGTGAGTGAGAATACGTGGGTCTGATTGGGTCAAGGTGAGGTGAGGTGAGGTGAGGTTAGTGACCAATCCTGTCTATCTTCACGCTGACGTCATGCGCGGGGTAGGACGAGTTTAGAGACAGACGCGGGAAGACCTAGTATTCAAGCGGCCTTGAGACTGATGTTGTGTTGCTGATTCTCTTTATTTAAGGACCTTGTGATCGTGTATAATAATTGAAGGCTTCTGATTCCTCCTGACCATGCTACGAAACATTTCATCACATAAAACAAAACCTTCTGAGCACAGCGTGGTTGTGTTTACTGTTTATATTTTGCGCCCGGAGGGCTAATAGACGTACAAACGCACACACATTTATCATTTCCAAGGCACAGGGCTACCAACGTGTAAACTTTTCATTCCCTTCCAAGGAATTCTTTAAGCATAATGAAGAGAGAGAAAGATCCATAGAAGGAAAAGATATATGTAAGGAAAGATTTATTTTTAAGAAAACCACCGTGAGTCTCAGGCAGACGCCAGACAGGCTATGAGATGTTTGTTTTGGTTCCAACTCGCTGAGTCTCGCTCGGCTACTTTTGCCTTGTCGCTCACTTGGTGAAGGAGATGCTAATATCTCCACAAAAATAACTATATCTATATATTACCATGTTACTGGGTATGTTACGTCATAATATGTAGTACAGTCTCAATCATATTTATTTGTATTGTCCAAATAAATAGATTTTAGCCTTGGCCTATGCCTTACTTTAAATATCGACAGCAGAAGGTCGATAATCACGAAACAAAAATATTTAATTTAACCAACTTATCTCAAAATTATCCATACAGGGTATTAAAAAGTCGATGCAGGATTTCGAAAGTATCATAATGATCAAGGTTCTATGCAATTGTATGCTGATGGGATTTTAAAAAATAATATTTTAGCTCATGTCGCATGAACTGACTGCACTGCAGTGACATCAAGCGGATTTGTTCCAGAAATTCCCCTTTACTAGACGGGTTGGGAAGATTGACCTGTCGGTCTTTTTCAGCCGAGTCGCGGCAATAACTGTGTTTGGTGCTTCCTTTATTACAGTTCTTCGGCAAACTTCTTTTTCGTCCGTATCATTTTATTCTTTTTCCTAACTTCTTTTCGTCATGACTTTCTGCTCTGTATTTTTCCGTTCCCACGTTTCCTTTCATCCTCCTGTATATTATGTAGCTTGTGTAATATATGTACAGTATGCCTACTTTTTAAGAAAGTCTTTGACTTTTTGAGGGACATTAGGTGTCTTCTATTTATGCCAGATCAACCCTGGTCAGGCAACCCGGTTGCTCGAATCGTCGATTTGGCATGTTCTATTTACACCAGGCAACCCGGTTCACCCCAACCCGACTCGATGGCTGGGTTATGTTGCGGTATCTGGCAACTTTTACATGTTACTCATCAGCTGATCCTACCAAAACAATCACTGGTTAGCCCTCTTACAGAAATATATATGACAATTTAGCATAATATGAGACGTTATATTCAAAATACATATAGCAAATATGATTTTGTAGTGGCATGAGTACCCTAATCAGTAGCATTTGAGGGAAATGTCTATTATTTTTTATAACCAGTCACAGCCAACTCAACAGGGTGATGATGGACTGAAGATGTCCTTCCTTTTCCTGTGACTGCTGATTTTCCTCGCTAATATCAGTCTCACATATTATATAAATTGTTGATTGAAATACTGGACACCAAAGTATGGATAGAGTAACCAGGAAATATCATTGAAAGATGTGCCTCTTTGTATACCTCTAATTTGTATTCCATTATTTTTATGATGAAATTAAAGGGCATCAGTGCATTTTGACCATGCTTGACCCTCTAATAACTTAATTTAAAAGGCTCCACACACTGTTGTTTGTCCAAGTTAATTCTTGGTCATTTACCCAGGTTAGGTCCCAGTTATTTGGTCAAGTCCAGTTCAGCTAGCTTGGGTCAGGTCTGGCTGATTCAAGAATAGAAAAATATTAAATATTTTATGGATTGTTTACCAATACTAACTATCAGACTTCAAACCTTAAGTAGAACCTGGGATTATTTAAATGTCCAAAATAGTTTCTGTAAATTTTTTTATTCCATATATTTTGCTCTACTAAAAGTAATACTTTTGAGGTGTTTTTTGTGTTATTTTTTTAAACCCTATATATTACCCACAGGGTTATTCTTATGAAGCTGGTTCCAGGCACAAAAGCTATGCTGCAAGAGGAACCTGTGTGTTGGAACCAGCATATCAAAAACCCAATTTGGACCCTGATAACCCTGGTGTGCCATTACCTCCCATACCATCACCTGCTGTACCATCATCAGTGAATATACAGCTCCAATTCCCCCAGCAACAGAAGCAAGTGCTTCCGCTGGTACTTCACAACAAGGGGCTGTGCCATCAACTGCGGGTCAGAGGTGGAGGTTAATTTCCACCATCCCATAATACTAAAGTGAGAAATCTACTCACTCAAGATGTAGACCTACTTAAAGAAAATATTCAAATAGTCAAAGGTAGTGAAGCCAGCAAGCAGACCATAGGAAGGAACTTATAAAAGAACTTATGATTGAATGAAAATTATTTAAAGGTAAACACACGATTAAGATCAGAGCAGACAAAGAAGCAACATGAGTCATATAGTAAATAAAGAAATATCATCCTTGAAGTACTCATGCAATATGTATATATGACTAGTTTTTGTTATATTGTATGTACTGTACTGGTTTATTCTGGCCCTAGTTGCTGGTTTATTGTCAAAAGAGAATACAGTATCTAGAATTTTATGTTGTGTAGTGTGTGTGTAATAATAATAAATAATAATAATAATCGGTTTATTGAATAATAGCAGCTGGGAAGCTGAAAATGTAATGTGTGTGTGTTGGACTGGAGTTGGGAACCTGGTAAACCTAATTATATTATATTTGTCTAGAGGTCAGATATTTGGGCAGGGGATATCCTTTTCAACATAACCCCATTCTCGTAGTAAGTTATTGTTTTTTCGGGGTCTTTTAAATTATCAAGTGATTTCCTTTTCTTTTCTTGTAACTTCCAGAATTTATAAATGGATTTGCTATTTTCTAATTTTCCTTTATATAATCGGTTTCCTGTTATGCTTTCCCTATCTACCCTGAACTCCATTACCATTTGGCTTCTCACAGCCCCAGAGATGAAATATACACATAATAAAAAATGACAATCGTGTATTTAATTTTAACCTACTTATAGAATCATGTTTTCCATAAATGAGAGCAACAGTTAAACCTAAATAATTATTCACTATTGATTGGGTTATTAATCATACTTGTAGGCATGCTCGTTTTTTTTTTTTTTTTTTTTTTTTTTTGACTAGTTAATATGAAAAAATACAAGTTTCTCCAATTTGTCAGAATCAGGAATGGTTACTGTACTATTTGCAGCCACAAATTATACTCCTTGTAATTACAAAGTATGGTCTGCTGTACAGATCCCTGATCAATCTGAGAGTAGTTTTTTAATTAATGAAGCTAACACATGGCCAATGGCTGGCATCAGTCACATTTCCACTTGTGAAGCCCATAACTACACTATCAATATAATATATACAGCAAGCGTCGTCTGTGGCACTACAGCGCTGCTGGCTGGGATAATCTGAGGCAGTACTTTCAAGATTTCCCATGGAGTGATTTTTGCTTTCGTGGCCGGGGTCCCTCAGAGAGTGCTGCACGCATCTCAGAGGTGATCATCTCGGGCATGGAGGCATATATTCCATATTCTTTCCCTCTTACTAATTCACGAAAATCTTGGTTTAATCACGCTTGTTCTACTGCTGTCCACAACAAGGAGGTAGCTTTCAGACGGCACCGACGCCTTCAAACTGATGAATCTCGTGCTCTGTATATCTCTGCCCGGAATCGCGCCAAATCTGTTCTCCGACTAACCAAAAAATCCTTCATCCGTGCCAAGTGCAATGACCTGTCCAACTCCTCCACCTCTCGTTCTTTCTGGCATCTAGCCAAAAATCTCTCCAGTAACTTTACTTCTTCCTCTTTCCCTCCCCTCATCCTTCCTGATGGAAATGTTGCCATCTCTTCAACTGATAAAGCTGAACTCTTCTCTCAAACCTTTGCCTCTAACTCTACACTGGACGATTCCGGCTCTGTTCCTCCAACTCCACCCCCCTCTGACTTACTTATGCCTGCCATCAGAATCTCTTCAAAGGAAGTATTTTCTGCCCTCTCTGGCCTTAACACTCGGAAGGCGTATGGACCTGATGGGATTCCTCCTGTTGTTCTCAAGAACTGTGCTTCCGTGCTGACACCCTGCCTAGGCAAACTGTTCCGTCTATGTCTATCATTTAACACTTTTCCTTCTTGCTGGAAGTTTGCTCTGATCCAACCTGTTCCGAAAAAAGGAGACCGTTCCCAACCCTCCAACTATCGCCCTATTGCTCTGACCTCATGTCTATCTAAAGTCTTCGAATCTATTCTTAACCTCAAAATTCATAAGCACCTTATTTGTCATGACCTTCTTTCAGATCGCCAGTATGGTTTCCGTCAGGGACGATCTACTGGCGATCTTCTATCCCTCCTCTCTGATTCATGGTCATCCTCCTTTCGGAACTTTGGTGAAACTTTCACTGTTGCCCTCGACATATCCAAAGCTTTTGATAGAGTCTGGCACAAAGCTTTAATCTCCAAACTGCCCTCATTCGGTTTCTATCCCTCTCCTTTATCTCTGATTTCCTTTCTGACCGTTCCATAGCTGCTGTTGTAGACGGTCACTGTTCTTCTTCCAAGACTATCAATAGTGGTGTTCCTCAGGGTTCTGTTCTATCACTCACCCTCTTTCTTTTGTTCATTAATGACCTTCTTAACTGTACCTCTTCCCCTATCCACTCCTATGCTGATGATTCCACCCTACACTACTCCACTCATTTTGACAACCGTCCATCCCAGCAGCTCCTCTCCACATCACGTGATGATGCAGTAGCTCTCCTGACTTATGATCTTTCCTTCATCTCTAACTGGGGCAGAGAGAACCTTGTTGTTTTCAATGCCTCAAAAACACAGTTCCTTCATCTTTCAACTCGTACTAATCTTCCTGATGTCTATCCCCTCTCCTTTAACGATACACAACTTGACCTTTCCTCTTCTCTTAATATTCTTGGAGTCTCTTTCTCTCATAATCTCTCCTGGAGAGATCACATTACCTCTCTTACTAAAATCGCCTCAAAGAAGTTAGGTGTGCTGCGCAGATTCCGTGAATACTTCACCCCCACACAGTTACTGTCTCTGTACAGGGGTCTCATCCACCCCTGTATGGAGTATGGCTCTCATGTGTGGGGGGGATCAACCTTCACAACACTACTGGACAAGGTGGAATCAAAGGCCTTTCGTCTCATCAACTCTCCTCCTCTTACCGATTCACTACAACTGTTACGGTTTCACCTTCATTGGAGGGCTACTTATAATAACTTACTTAATACTCACTTATATGAGTCACTTAGACACTCAGACTTACACCGTCACATGATGCTCTAATACTGCTAGCCTAAGCTTGAACGGGAAGAGAACGGGACTCACTGACTGTGGGAATCAGTAACACGCTGGCATAAAGTGACGATACAGATCATACGATACACAACGGACGCGACCTAGTTGCGCTCCTATAGCTCTCAGTTGGCTACAGATAAACGATCCGATCACAGGTTATCCTAGCGTGTTATCTCTCCTTAAAGTTAGCTTCCTAGCCTAGCTTAAACCCGTGCAAGCTACATATTGTGACTCTGTAGACTAACTCGTGTTATAAATAAAAAGTGATTAATCTAATTTAATCTTGCTAGTATTTTCTCAATCCTAGTAATTATAAAAAGCCTTATAATAAAATCAAACTCCGAAGAGACATCAAAAGACAGCCAGTTTTCTGCCACCTATTCGTGTACTCTCGTCACTTGGTGTAAGTAAGTTACGCCAGAACATTGGTGGCAGCGGTGGGATACGAAATGGTATAGAAAAAAAAAGAAAAGGAAAAAAGAGAAATACAAACAATTACAAAGGCAAGTAATAAGTACTGCATCATTCATAACAGTGCAACACATAACACAGATGAATGTAGAGTAACGTTAAATGCCAGAGAACAAATCATGAACAGACGTGCAAATACAGGTGACGATGTTAACAAAAAAAAAACTTCAAATTAATCGCACCTAAACAAATAAATGTACTTGTTGCTGCTTTGGGTAAAGTGGATGTACTTTCACTTCCTTGTAACATGGGGAATACAAATGTCTCATTAGCTGTAGATACAGGAGCTTGTGTCTCCTTAATGTCTGAAGTAACATTTAAACGGCTGTTAAGGGAAAACCCGCAGGAACGATGGAATATTCAGCCATCAGATTTAAATTTAACTGCCTTATCTGGTAGTAAGTTAATCATTAAAGGAATGGTGAAGTTTCCTATCACACTATCATCAAGTAGTCCAAGACTAGAATGTAACTTTTATGTCTGTGAAAACTTCAGTTTACCAACTGATGGCCTATTGGGTTTAAAAGAATTAACAGAACATAACCTTGACATTGCAATTTCACTTCAGTCAATTATATTTCAGGGTCAAGTGTATCCTTGTTGTCCTATGAGTCATCAGGCACCACCAGCTGTGGGTGCTGGGGCACTCGAGGGGGATGACTCACAGATTAGACTGGCAGGCATTGTCGAAAGTAAAACCTATTTAAAAAGTAAGGGGTTTGCTATCATTAAGGTACAAGTGAAGGGTGATAATTATGAAGGAAACCAAACTATATCCTTGAGTGAAACATGTAGAATAAATAATGTCGGTATTGAGTCCATATTTTCTCTGATGCTGAAAGACAACTTCATCGAAGTTCCAATTTTTAACAAGGGAGATCTAGCAGTGAACATTAAACCTGGTACATATATAGGTGACTTTCTTGTGTTTATTAAACCCATAGAGGTGGAAAAAGAATCTTCTCCCTTAGCCAACCTACACATTGTTGATGAATTGCAATTTACGAAAACTACTAATGAATTAAGTGAGCATGTAAAAGTAAATGATTTTCCTTCACATCGTACACAGCTTTTACACACATCTGTAGCTAATCACAGGTCGGCTATTGCCTTACCTGGTGAGCGGTTGGGGAAAACAACATTAGTAAAACATCATATAAAATTAACTGACACAGATCCAGTATATGTTAAAGCTTATAGATTACCTCATAGTCAGAGGCAAATAATGAATAAAATGGTGGATGATATGTCAAAAGAAGGAATAATTGAACCTTCAAACAGTCCTTATAACAGCCCATTATTTTTAGTATCTAAAAACACAGGTGAATTCCGTCCTGTTATAGATTATAGGAAGATAAATGAGAAAACTGTCAAGGATCGGTGCCCATTACCTGTGCTTAATTAAAGATATCCTCAGGGAGATTGGGGAAAATAACGGAGTCTTTACTAGTCTTGATCTAATTAGTGGTTATTGGCAAGTAGAATTAGATGACAAATCCAAACCTGTTACATCTTTTAGCACCCCAAATTGTCATTGGCAATTTATAAGAATGCCCTTTGGATTATCTAATGCACCCCTAACATTTCAAAGGATGATAAATACTATATTTAGTGACATGACTCAAGATGTTGTTGCATACCTAGATGACTTAATTATTGTCAGCCCTGATGTTGATTCACATCTTCAAAAACTGGATAGAGTTTTCCAGCGATTACAAGATGTTGGATTAAAGGTTAAACTGTCAAAGTGTACCTTCCTTAAGGCTGAAATAGAGTTTCTGGGTCATAAAGTAAATAGTAAAGGAATTCACACTTTGGATTCCAAGATTAAAGCAGTAAAGGAATTCCCTCAACCAACTACAGTAAAGCAAATAAGGAGTTTCCTTGGATTATGCTCATATAACAAGTCATTCATAATGAATTTTTCTCAAATAGCCAACCCACTAATAAGACTTCTGAAGAAAGATATAGAATTTAAGTGGTCACAAATAGAACAGGATAGCTTTGATCAATTAAAACTTAAGCTTACATCTGCTCCTATTTTAAGTTACCCAAACTATAACCTTCCATTTTCTCTCTGTACTGATGCATCAAACGATGGTTTAGGCGCTGTACTTATGCAGCATACCCCAGAAGGATGTTGCAGGGTTTGTGCATATGCCAGTCGGGTGGTGAATGATACAGAGAAGAAATATAGCGTCACAAATTGGAAGCTATGGCGGTGGTTTGGGCCTTAAAGACCTTCAGGGAGATAGTACTAGGGTATCCTATCACAGTATATACAGACCATCAACCAGTGTGTGGTCTTTTTACTGGTAAAAATTTGACAGGTCAGTTAGCCAGATGGTATCTAACAATCTCAGAGTTTCAACCTAAAATTAAATATCTTCCGGGGCGTTTTAATAAAGTTGCAGATGCCTTATCTCGCAATATATCAGCTGCTGCTGTCATTCCCACTAACAGTGATGTAGACTTCAATGTGGAACTTGTTAGAGCTGAACAAAAGAAAGATAAATTTTGGGCAAGGGTCATTTATGCTTTGGTTCCAGGGGACGAAGAAACTAACCTACCGGAGTTACCCATTCCACTAACACAGTTTGAGGTAATAGATGACACTTTGTTCAGGAAACTTGAGAAACAGTCTAACATTTCTTCACAAGTAGTAGTCCCTGATACACTAATTGAGACTGTACTAACACTAATGCATAATCATCCACAAGCCGGACACCCGGGTAGAGATCGCTGTATAGCAGAAACAAGACTTAAATATTATTGGTTCACGCTCCGCGCTGACGTGGAGAAACATATTAAAAATTGTGAATCGTGTCATGCTCATAAAGGTAATACAATGGGCCCAGCTCCAATTTTAAATTACCCAACACCTGAACAACCATGGGATGTAGTTGGTATAGATATACTAAGCTTACCAATGAGTCATCAAGGCTCCAAATATTGTCTTGTGTGTGTAGACCATTTTTCACGATATGTTGTCATTAGTCCCTTGCAAACAAAAACAGCAGAAGAGGTTGCACACAAGCTTGTAACAAATTTAATTTGTCAGTACACCACACCTAAGGTGATACTAACCGACAATGGTAAAGAATTTACTAATAGTTTGTTAAGAAACATATGTGATCAATATCATATAAAGCAAACTTTTATTACAGCATATCATCCAGCAAGTAACGGTCTAACAGAAAGAGCCAATCGCAAGATACTTGAAGTTTTGCGACATGTGGCTAATCCTATGCAAGGATCATGGGAAGACTGAACAAGCTTTACAGCTGCCTCAATTAATGGTTCCATAAACTCATCAGTGGGCAAGTCCCCACATTATATTCTATATGGAACAGACAAACGCCTTCCATATGACATAATTACTGGAAATTCTCCTCCAGTATATAATATGGATGACTATTCAGTCAGACAACTACAAGTGTTTAATAACATCCAGAAGGAAGTCAGCAAACACCTAGAAGGTAGCAGGCAGGAGATGATGATGAAACAACATACTCAAGCTGTGAAGATAGATGTTGCCGTAGGGGAAAATGTCATGATAAAATCCCCAGAAAGAGTATCAAAATTAACTCCAAAGTTTGTTGGTCCGTATGAAATAATAGAAATAGCCCATGGCAATAAAATAAAAATAAAGGATATAAAAACGGGGAAGGAAGAAATAGTGCATGTAGATAGATGTAAAAAGGTAAAATTAAATAAACCAACACATACAGCACAAACACATGAAAAACTAACCTCCACTTCCACATCTAGTACTCCAAACACATACAGACAAAAACTAAGGTCTGCAACAAAAAACTAAATAATGACATTTTTTTTTCACATGGGAATCAAGACTCTATTACTGTTTTTTCTGGGTCTAGCGAGTGTTACACTAGCCCAACAAACAGCAGCTCCTACCCAAGTACTGAAGCAAGGTGCTTTGGTAGAACATAGAGGCAAAGTCTGAATAGTGGAAGATACTTATAAACCTTGGACAACATGTATCAGACTTACGCAAACACATAGAAACTGTCACACACCATGTAAATAATTTTCAAACAGACTATGCTAGTGCTGACCCTAAGACTGAACCACTGCTAGCATACCTCTATAATACCACTGGACCTATTAAAACAACACTGAAATTACAGACTAAAAGAGTGGATATACTTAAATCTTAAATTTAAAAGGGAATATATTAATAATCAACCTGGAAAGATATGCCAGAAGTAAATAGTACCCTTATATAACAAATGTAAATTATTATAAATGTTCCTTCGAGGGCGAAGGATGGTAGTGGCCGAGCATTGTTCCGGTTTCACCTTCATTGGAGGGCTACTTATAATAACTTACTTAATACTCACTTATATGAGTCACTTAGACACTCAGACTTACACCGTCACATGATGCTCTAATACTGCTAGCCTAAGCTTGAACGGGAAGAGAACGGGACTCACTGACTGTGGGAATCAGTAACACGCTGGCATAAAGTGACGATACAGATCATACGATACACAACGGACGTGACCTAGTTGCGCTCCTATATCTCTCAGTTGGCTACAGATAAACGATCCGATCACAGGTTATCCTAGCGTGTTATCTCTCCTTAAAGTTAGCTTCCTAGCCTAGCTTAAACCCGTGCAAGCTACATATTGTGACTCTGTAGACTAACTCGTGTTATAAATAAAAAGTGATTAATCTAATTTAATCTTGCTAGTATTTTCTCAATCCTCGTAATTATAAAAAGCCTTATAATAAAATCAAACTCCGAAGAGACATCAAAAGACAGGCAGTTGCCTGCCACCTATTCGTGTACTCTCGTCACTTGGTGTAAGTAAGTTATGCCAGAACACAACCTCTCTCTCTTCGCCGCAGTGTTGCAGCACTTTCTCTCTTCTATCGCTATTACACTGGACATTGCTCTTCTGAACTCTCTCAATGTATGCTTCCTCCCCTCAGGAGAACATGCAACACTCGTCAAGCCTCTCGTTCTCACCCCTTTTCTGTCCAACTCCCTCATGCAAGAGTTAACCGGTACTCTCAGTCTTTCATATACACAAC
The DNA here is from genome assembly GCA_034508575.1 of Petrolisthes manimaculis. Classification (NCBI taxonomy): domain Eukaryota; kingdom Metazoa; phylum Arthropoda; class Malacostraca; order Decapoda; family Porcellanidae; genus Petrolisthes; species Petrolisthes manimaculis. Next base: position 28,138 of record JAWZYT010000802.1, read on the forward strand.
TGGTCAACTCTGGAACACTCTACCTTCATCCATCTTTCCACCTTACTACGACTTATGTACCTTCAAACGCAATGTGTCAGGGCATCTCGAACGAAATTGGACATGATTTTGGACCACTCTCTCACTGTACAATGTAGATGAGGACGGTAAGCGGGCCTTTGGCCTTTGTCCTCATCTTTATTAAAAAAAAAAAAAAAAAAAAAAAAAAAGCAGGACATTCACCAATCTTCCTTCACTTTTTAATTTAGCAAAATTTTCCCTCAAAAACTGTTCATGAGAATTTTCTGTCAACACTGAATTTGCACTGGATACATCAAACTTCCTTAGATAATCAGGATGAGGGAGAATAACTACTTTTGTGTCACGTAGGTCTGTGTACAGTGAGTATCATGATAAATAAATTTTATAGGCCCAAACCAAAAACTCACAGCTGTATCTCATTTTTTCTTTACAAAACATGTTTAGCTGTTCACCACAGAACCACAACACTCCACACTTTGAATTCCTGTCACCTTCCAATTCACTCTTCATCTCTGATTTAGTTTCCAACACCTCCTTAATAACTTGAATACAGTGAGAGATTTTGTCAAAATCACTAACTGCAGATTTAGAGTAAGAACTCATGTGACTCATTAAATTTTCAAATTTTGTCCACCGATCACATTTGTTTTCTGATCCAAGAAGCCACTCAAATTTCTTTAAATTTAATGCATTGTGTTCATACCAGATAAAAACCTTTAAGTCTTTCATCACTTTAAATGATGCAGTTATATTTGGCTGGGCATCACAATTGGGTTTTAAAAGACACACACAACAATCACTGGAAACAAACAGCCAATCTTTAGAAAGTTTACCAACAAATTTATCACCAAACTCCTCAAAACTGTTTATCTTGTCATTTTCCATCCATACTTGAAATTGTTCTTCATATCTTGTAAGCATCTTGTCTTTTCTTTCTTGTGGGTTTGTGTGAGCAGGTGGTGCTTCCTTTGACAAGTACTTCGGCTGGTTAGGAAAGATGGTTGGGAATGCATCCTTTGCTAGAGCTGGTGTCCCTCTCTTGGCAGTAATTACAGTTCCATCCGGACGTGTAATGCTATCTTCCCTAATGATGAAATGCTCTTCAAAATGTCTAGCACAGACCACTGAAGTAGTGGATGGTGTGAAGTCTTCCCTATGGATAGCCTTTACCCATTGCAGCCGTCGTATTTCATCAGAAGGGAACCGGAATGCAGACACCTCAAAGGTCTTATAATTGGCCTTGCATCCAGGAACACAACATCCCCTTGGCATCTGCAATAATAATTACAATGAAATAAACAAGAAATTACAATGTAAAGTTAAAAAAAGGGAGAGACGTTTAAAGAATATGGGTACAAAAATAAAAATGTTTAAGTTGGCCTCATATGGGATTTATACTGTAGGAACAATCTTCATCATTTCACTGGATAAAGATCTGTTCATGTTTAGATAGGAAATCATATATAAAGATTGGTACAAAAATACAAAGGCATTTTAAAAAACGTGGGTACAAAATTATAAATACTGTAAGTAAATGGGCCTCCTATATGAAATGTCATTAGATTTATACTGTAGGAACAATGTACTGTACTGTACAATATACTGTATAATTTAAAGAATACGGATCTGTTCATGTTTAGTACAGTGCTGACTTTACTGTAGGCTGTACACAAAAGAACAAAAAAACAATAAAATTAGTCTACCAGTACTGCAACAGTACTGTACAGTATTATATTTCCTTTATACATCGCAACAGGCCTACTGTACTTGAAATAAATCAGTACTGGTATCCTTCCATATGGTTTCCTCTCCTTCCCTTACACTATATCATAATAAATATAGGGTGTCCCAAAGAAATGTACAGTACTTTTTAACTGGACATTACTCATAGATACATAGATTAAAATATCTATATAGACCTATGTATATATTAGTTGTTATTTTCCCTAACTCATTAGACTTGTATCTATGTCAATAAACACCAAAATCAAAACAAAATACTTGTACAGTATATGAGTAATGGCCAGTTAAAGAGTGAAAACATTTTGGGGGGACATCCTGTACTCTTTAGTGTAAGGTAAAGAGATGAAACTTTGGTAGGATACTTATTGATGACAAGTACTGAGGTATATTAAGAAAATATAATAACATACAGCACAAATTGTATCACATAATGTATAGGCTTGTGTCACACACCATAATAATGAAAACCAGTTCCACTTGGAGTCTTCCAACTTACTTAACTTGTTCATAGGCACTCATAATAATAATGTAGTGTAACTGTGTAAGGTAAGGAGATGAAACTTTGGCAGGATAATAACTGATGACAGGTACTGAGGTATACAGTATTAAGAAAATATAATAACGTACAGCACAAAATGTATATAATTCTGAAAAACAGGTTCACTTTGATTTTTACAATTTAATTAACTTTTTCATAGGCACTCATAATTGTTCTAATAATTTTTGGTCAAAGTATTGTGAGGGAAGAACTTTTAAGTTACCTAACCTAACCTGGGATTTAAGATTTGCCCACGTCAGCACCATATTTCATACTACAGCTACATTATAGCAGCTCCACAGTATAATTGAAACTATTCCAAGCAACAGGACTCCATTATTATTGTTAACCTCTGGTCCCGTTTGTTGACATACCGGTACCATACTTTGGAGGAATCATGGTACGGTACTATAAAGGACCAAAAGACACATTCCCCTTAAAACAACTATGGAATGGGTGAACTGCCACAACAAATAACTCAGTGTTTCTCCTAAGATATTCAAATATACGGATCTGGGATAACAGTTTACCAGTTATGGCTTGTCTGTTTTAATTACTGCAACTACTCAAAGATAAAATGCTCACCTTGTATTGTATTTAATCCAGTTGAAGTTAAACAAACAAGGAACCCCAAAATCACAAGCAAAACACATTCGGGACCCCTTGGCCTTGGAAAAGGGCAAAAATGAAGGCTGACTGAGCCGACAGCTGAGTAGGGAAGTTGGCAAGTTGGCTCGCTGTCCCTCTGTCCCTCTGGCGGTCGGCGGCCACTCGTGCTAGTGACGTCACGTCTGGATCGCTGCCTAACACCCAGGCCTTAAGATAGAGATGGCATTGGTACACCTCACGACCAAAACTAACATAGTAAGTCAGAATGAAAAATATATGAAGCGATGTTGTGTTAATTACAATAAAACTGATAAAATGTCACCATCTGCCAAACCAAACTATTCCTCCGTGCATGGTCAACCACGGTACAGTCATGGTCAAAAGACTTGCAACTTGGTGAATAAAAGCGAACCATTTGAGTGAATCTTATGAACCAATATTTCAGACCAACAGTTATAGTTTCGGATCATTTTTCAAAGCCATTTTATTGGAAGTTGTTGCAGGACTATTGACCACTGGAACATATGAACCCTCAGTAACACGTAATAATTGGGTAATATATATATGTACATACACAATAGGTTGCACTCCCCATACACACAAAACATACAATTATAATATGAGTTTCTTTTAAATTTTGTCACTCCTTGAGGAATTGAATTGGTGACATGGTTGGAGGAGGCGGTGGCAGAGTGGATAAAGTGATGGATTGCGAATGGTATTGGCCCGGGTTCGATTCCAAGAGAAACGTCTATGGGTTTTCAGAGGTGATCTGATTGGTCCAGCTGTTTATTTAGTTTCCTGGCTACGCCAACACTTCAAGAAAATGCCACCTACATCGTCATCAACTCACAACATAGAAGATATATTCCAAGATGCTGTGAGTAACGAAGTAGCTGCCCTCTCCTGATAGTAAGTAACGTGTATAAATAAGGTGTCGTCAACTAGTGGGACATAAGAGAAGCAACCAACAACACCACAGGCTACTGACAGCCTACATACCCGAGGTTGAGGTATGAAAAAGAGGCTGTTTATTCTGTTATTTGAATGGAACATAAGTGAAAAGGAAGCATTAACATTAACAGATTATTTGGTTCATAAGTTAATATGTCCAGTTGGAAGTTCCTCAAGCTGAACACAGACTGTAGCACGTTGATTCCTTGTTTCAAGTGCCTCATTATATCTTTTGAAACCTTCTAAAAGTTAAAATGACCATTTTCTTAGTTCATTTTTATAGAAAATAAAATAATAATAATAAAAATATATCGTGTAAAAGCATCACCAACTAGAGGTGATACTTGAAACTTTTGTGCTTACCTTTGAGGCAGAAGAGTAGACAGTTAGTTTGGAGGGAACAGAGAACACTACAGGCTCTAGTGGAGATCAAATTGAAGCTCCTCTTCTCCAACAGACATAGTCTGATATGACTTGGCATTGAAGTAACCACCTAAGAAATAAATCAGGTATAACAGATTATAAAGGGTATATAACACTAAGCTTAAATTGCTATAAAAGTGGCATTTCTACAATAATAATATGTAATTTTCATCAAGCAAATTAAAAGGGAAATTATGCTATTTATCCCAAAGTGGATAATGAACATCTAATTCAAGGAACAATGTTTTCTTGTGTTGGATGTTAGAACACCACGGCAACCTTCACATTTTAGGGAATATATTTGTGGAGAAATAATATGAATAAATAATGGGATCCGTTCGAAATTAAAGAGAAAAGTGCATTTAAATGTATTCTTCACCAATTCTGTACAATATATATAAAATTGAAATACAAATTACTATCCCAAAAAGAAACAAACTAATCTGTTCTCAACTTCACAAAGAGTCCTGGAGGGGTCAATGTTTGGAATAGCTTTGATATATAAGAAGAGATAAACATGGGTGTGAGTACAAATTAGGAGTCAGTTCTACCGACAGAATTACCGGGTGAATTACTGACAATATTTTGAACATATCTTCCTACATGAATTTATTCCAAAAATTGTAAGATAAAAAGGAATAAATAGTTGAAGTTATGTTGCTTACACAGCCGATGCCATTTATTCAATACTGTGGCCAAAAGACTGAAGGCATCAATGTTCCCTTTACTCCTCTCACACCTCCCTAACCACAACCCTAACATCTCTTGGGCAACCGAGCTGTACTAAAAATAATATATCTTTCTTTTCTCTCTGAAGCTAGTTTTCTGCATGCTTAGCTATGAGTCGTGCATCAGTGATGATGAATTAACTGGAATTTGAGTTACTAATGGTGAAATCCAGGACAGTGAAATCTTCCCGACGGACAGTCCCTATAATATGACCCTACACAGGAAAGACAGAATAGACGATAAACATGGTGGAGTCCTAATTGCGACAAAGCCAGGACTAGTTGTGACCCCAGCCACTGAACTGAACGCGGACTCTGAAATTATATGGACTAAAATACAGATACAGGGCTGCAGGACACTCATTATAGGATCATTTTACCGTCCCCCAAATTCAAACTTAGAATACCTGCAGACCCTTGACGATTGCTTATCTAAAATTGACCCCTCCAAAAATATATGGTTGGCTGGTGACTTTAACCTACCGGACATAAACTGGACAGCACAGGCGACACTGGACAATTCCACCCATGAAAGCGATTTACTATTACAGACTGATAGGAAACTCTTACATGAAAACTTTATTGACATCATCAACACCCACTCACTTACCCAAACAGTACTCGAACCAACACGCACACAAGTCAGTGTAGAAAGACATAATCCTAACATAAGACACGGGGTCACATCTAACATATTAGACTTATTTCTCACAAACAACATTTCCTTAATTACACGGACACGAGTACTACCTGGTCTCAGTGACCATGAGATGGTACTCATTGACGCAAACATCAAGCCAACAACACAAAAACAATTACCCAGGACAATCTACGTGTACAACAGAGCTGACATGGGTGGCATTACCCAAGACTTAGTTGATTTTTGTGACTCATTCCTTGACTCAGACCCAATGGCCAGTTCTGTGGAAACAAACTGGACCAGACTTCGTGACTTTATACGTGACACAATGGACAAGCACATACCCACGAAAACTGTCACACATAACCGGTCATTACCATGGTACAATAGACAATTAAAAAGACTACACAGAAACGAGGTCAAAGCATACAACAGAGCAAAACGATACAACGATACAGAACACTGGTTAGAATACAAAAATATACAGAAAACACTACAGAAAGAAACTAAACAAGCAGAAACTAAATACACATCCACTTTTCTCACAGACAACATACAAAACCACAAAAAATTCTTCGGCTTCTTTAAAGCACGCAAACAAGACTCGACCGGTATTACAACATTACTACACAACAATTCCTTGGTTACACAACAATTCCTTGGTTACACATCCACAAGACAAAGCCAACACCCTTAACACACAGTTCCAGTCCGTTTTTACCCATGAACATGAACACTTACCAGACATGCCAACACCGTCACACCCACCTATCCCTCCCATTCATATAAACACCCAAGGAATTGAGAAACTTTTATCTGAGGTAGACATACACAAAGCGACTGGACCAGACAATATACCCTGCAGGATATTGAGGACTAATGCTAAAGTTCTTGCCCCTGTCCTACAGGTTATATTCTCACAGACTTTACAGAACGGTGAACTCCCTCAAGACTGGCTTTTGGCAAATGTGACCCCAATTTTTAAATCCGGAGACAGAACCCTTCCCATTAATTATAGACTGATTTCTCTTACCTCAGTCCCTTGCAAAATTTTAGAACACATAATTCATAGACATATAATGGACCATTTTAATAGACAAAACATACTGACTGACAAACAACACGGTTTTCGACCCAAACGCTCGTGTGAGACGCAGCTACTGGTAACTACACATGACATCTTGCAGTCCCTCAATGACACAAAAACTAGACAAGTTGACGCCATAGTATTAGACTTTGCCAAAGCCTTCGACAAAGTCCCTCACCAAAGACTACTACACAAGTTAGAATTCTATGGCATACAGGGACAACTTCTTCACTGGATTAGAACGTTCTTGACTACCAGAAAGCAACGCGTAGTTCTTGACGGTAGTCAGTCTCCACCTGTTCCTGTGATCTCTGGGGTACCCCAGGGCACTGTCCTGGGCCCCCTTCTCTTCCTTTCATACATTAATGACCTCCCACTTTCACTTTCCTCTACCACTAGACTCTTTGCAGACGATAGCTTAGTTTACAGACCAATTAAAGATAGGAATGACTGCCTTCGACTACAGGACGACCTAACTGCACTTGAAGACTGGGAAGTCAAGTGGCAGATGACATTTAGACCAGACAAATGCCATCACATCCGTTTTACCCGTGCTCATAATCCCATTCCATATACATATCAGCTACACAACACTAACCTCAACACAGTCCCTTCCCACAAATACTTGGGCGTCCACATCTCATCGGACATGAGGTGGAACACACACATAGGTAACATCAGGGTCAAAGCTAGTAGGGTCCTGGGGTTCTTGCGCAGGAACCTCAGCAGGTGTAACACAGACATTAAAATCATTGCTTATAACACTTTCGTTCGACCACACCTAGAGTATTGTGACACCGTCTGGGACCCACACACTTACAATAATATAAATAAATTAGAGTTCATACAAAACAAAACTGCAAGATGGGCCCGACGTGATTACAGACACACTACATCAGTCACTTTGCTTAAACAAGACACAAAACTAGACCCATTGGCAACAAGAAGACAAATACACAGACAACAGATGATATACAAAATCACAAACAAGTTAGTTGACATAGACAAAGACACATACCTACACCCTACAAGTATACGGTCCACTAGAGGCAGCCACAACTTAAAATACCATACATACCAGACAAGCACTGATATATTTAGACACTCATTCTTTCCCCGCAGCATCCAAGAGTGGAATCATCTCCCATCTCATATAGTTAATAGCCCCACTCTTGACACTTTTAGAAATAGGATCACCTATCATTACCTCCCCAATCCTAATCCTCAACCCACAGTCCCTGACCCAATCCACCCTCATCCTAACCCCCTTCCTAATCCTACCCTGGATCCCTAAATTCCCCGCACAACCCCCGCATATTATGCTGCCCACGAGCAGCCCTCTGCGGGACCCAAAAACAAACAAAACTAAATGTACGGTAAACTGTGTGATTTGACATAATATGTATCCATGTTTCGATGGTTTATTCTGTTATTGTAGGTTTCATGTTATTGGACAGGATATGTCCTACACGGATCTGCTCGAATCCTTTAACTTAGAAACTGTTAAACGTTCGGACACTTGGCTAAGGCGTTCCCTTCGTCACAGCCAGAAATGTCTCTGTTTATTATTTCATAACAGTGAGTTAAGTAAAGAATAAGCAAAGAAGTGTCATGTTCCATTGTACGATAAATATTGTATTTGTGAAGGTGACTGGGATATATGTGCTTTATATTTATATTTATCAAAGACTTACCTTATTTGGTTAATATATAATCTCGTTGGTTGGCTTGCAGCGAGGTTATTCGACCAGGGTTAATAATATATTATTCCCTGTAACCTTTTCCAGTCCCCTAACACAATATATTTATTTCAAGGGTTCGTCCTGCTATATATGTATTGATTATAGAGCATGCGACTAATGGTGAACACAAAACCACCAATGGCAATTTTCTCTTATTTATTAATTAAAATTCCAGGCCAACAATGAATAATCAAATTCAATCAATAATCACACACACGCTTCCGTTCACGCTTCAATAACTAGCTATGTACTTACTCGTCTCGTCCCCGCTTCTCCCACACGCGCTGCTAGACCACTCGCTCGCTCTTACACGTGGTGACAGACTCACCCTGCTCGGACACGTGGTGACAGTAATATTACGTTACGTTATTATATACCACAAGCTAGCACTTCACCCTCGCACACGTGATGACAGACGATAGTTACGTTACTTTAATATCAATGGAGAAATCAAGCAACCCAGCTGGTAATATTTCAATGTCTTTTTCACACTCGTTCACTACAGTCCTCTGTACACACACACTCGTAATTTCTTGACCAGCCCTTTCCTCACCTCGATGACTCCTTCACTAATTCAACGTCAAGCGAATGAATAGTGAGTTACTAACTATAAGCCTTGTGAACAGTAGATAACAAATTCGATGTTACGTTATAACTAAAGGAGTCCAGGCAAGCTAGGAGGGCTGGATACGAGATGTTGCTTCCTCGAATGTGATATACCAACTCCTGTATAAAAATCAAGGTGTGGGTGGTTGGAGATTAATTAATTACATTTCTGACTCCTCCCCATTTTACCTGGCCCCAACTGACTCATCAGGCCTGTCCAATCTCTTTACATGTGTTCGCCTGTCTAGTCCTGACTACAGTACATATAATCACTCATACCTTAGTTATACATGTAGGATAAATTAACCTATGGCGTTCTGCTAAAATCCCAATAATTCCCCTTCCACTTCAAAATCAATTTCAATAAGTAATAGATGCCCATTAGCATAAATATTAATGAAAAGATGTAAGAATGCATTGAGACACGGAATGGAGTGAAAGGGTAGTCGGTGACAGCGACTGTATCCTGTGACCTGACCTCACCTGACCCTTCCTTAATTAGCAGGTACCCGGTGCACCTCTGTCTCTGTCTTCCTGACTGAGTGGAATCTACCAACACGTGGTGTCCCTTTGTTAATATTTATGAATATAACAATCTACTATTTACGTAGCAGTTACATTATGCTCACGAATCATTTCGTTACATTATTCACTTCTTTATTTATTCAATAACATTATCATCAATCTGAATATGATTTCCAGTTTTCATTGAGTTATTAACATCAAAGTCTTGTTTCAAGTTATGTATAATAGATTTCAGCACTTCCTGTTGGGAACCTAGCAAGTCTTGTAACTTTTAAAATTATAAAGTATGGTTTCTATTTACTTACTTAAGACATTTGTACTTAGAATCTATGGATCAATTTACTAGTAAAATTTGTCGGTATGAGAAAGGCTAAATAACATGCCTGAACGCCACTTTTAAGTCTAATTTCCTGTGTACTTGAACACAATGTGCGTAGACTAACCTTCATGAAGACAGTCGAGTTGATCAAGTCAGTCCTCACCAAGTCCAGCATCACCATCAGTACCATTAACAGAACCTTCATTATTGCCCTCACTGAAGAAGAAAGTATCATTATAATGGCGAGCACAATGAAGGAGTAGAACACACACACACACACAAATGTATACATTGTAATATCCAGCATACTGCATATGCATACACCCACCACCCACCACCATGTATGTACTGGTGGTGAAAAGTTGTGTCCTATTCCATGGGAATGATGAATCACAACCAACAGAAAGTTGAAGACTTGATCAGCGGTGCCTTATATGGAGAGAGGTGCGACGTATTAGCTATTTAAACCAGTATTTTTTTACTTTGAAATGGAACTAATGAAAAACAAAAACAAATTTCTACAATTGATATACCTTTAAATTATGCCTACTTTCTTGTGATATTTTTTCTTCTTAAAGATCAATATATTATTTTAATTTTGTCATCCAAAAAAGGAAAACCAATCTTATCGGTAGGTTAAATTCACTTTTGGCCAATATTGGTTACGTCTCGCCCCAACATTGGTGGTGTGCAGAAGTTCTCTTGGCTTGGCGTTCTGCCTTTCATTGTTTTCTTTGTGTTATTGAATGAGAGCAGCACACAATTCCCTCCATTTTCTATCGAGGAGGTGGATGCAGGAATAAAAACCATCAAACTTGGCAAAGCTGCCGGAATTGATGGAATCACACCAGAAATGGTACACCACCTCGGCCCAAGAGCCAGAGAATGGATCACCAGGTTGTTCAACAAATGTGTGATAACAAAGAAAGTCCCCAAAGTCTGGAAAAAGACTAAAGTTGTAGCTCTCCTGAAACCAGGGAAAGATCCTAAGTCCCCAAAGAGCTATAGACCTATATCTCTCTTATGTGTTTTATACAAACTATATGAGAGACTAATCATGACCCGAATCTCACCAATAGTTGACGACCAGCTATCATGTGATCAAGCAGGTTTTAGACCTGGCCGTTCCTGCTGTGGACAGGTTCTAAACCTAACACAATTTATAGAAGATGGCTACGAAAACCAACTTAAAACAGGAGCTGTATTTGTGGACCTCACAGCGGCCTATGACACTGTTCAAGGTAGCTAAAATGATAAAAAACACCACAATAATCAAAGTCCTGGAATCTCTGCTTAACAACCGGCAGTATTTCGTTGAGATGAACTAAAAAAAAAGCCGATGGAGACTCCAAAAAAACGGACTCCCACAGGGCTCAGTTCTTGCCCCAATGCTCTTTAATATATACACAAACGACCAGCCACAATTTAGAAATATCCGCAGATTCATCTATGCAGATGACCTCTGCATTGCCACACAATCTAAAACATTTGAAATAATTGAAAACAGACTCACAGAAGCACTGTCCATACTTTCAGGTTACTATAAACAATGGTTTTTAAATGCTAACCCAGGAAAAACACAAGTCTGCACCTTCCACCTCAACAACCATCTGGCTAACCGAATTCTCAGAGTCAAATGGGAAAATGAAGAACTTGAAAATACCAAATTCCCTGTATACCTTGGGGTTACTCTCAACAGAACCCTCTCATTTAAAGAACATATGAGAAAACTTAAAGAAAAAGTTGCAAGCCGTAACAACCTCCTCAGGAAACTTGCAAATTCAAAATGGGGCACAGATCCGAACACCCTCAAAACTACAGCAGTTGCTCTGTGTTTCTCCACAGCTGAGTACTGTGCCCCAGTCTGGGCTAGGTCTTGCCATGCATCAGCAGTAGATGCTGAGCTTAACCAGGCTTGTCGCACCATCACAGGCAACCTGAAACCCACACCACTACCAGCTGTGTACCGCATGGCCAGTATCGCACCACCAGCCATCAGACGTGATAATCTTACAAAACAAGAGCGCGACAAACAGCTAAGTGGCAGTAGACACCCATTATATGGCCACCAACAACCCCCACAGAGACTTAAATCTCGCAAGAGTTTTGCAACAACTAATGGTCTAGATGGGAGCAACCCAGCACAAAATCGGCTGGAGCAATGGGAGATATGGGACAGGTCTACCTTCCATCCTACGGTACCACCACCATCCGAATCACTCCCAAATGGAACGTCCTTTAAAAGGAATGAATGGGTGGCCCTGAACAGAGCCAAGGCAAAAGTTGGCCGCACACAAGATAATCTCCACAAATGGGGGCTTGTTCCCCAACCAACCTGTCCCTATGGAGAACCCATCCAAACAATGGACCACATCCTCCGAGAATGCACACTGGGTCCACATTGCACCGACCAAGATCTTCTGGATGCAAACCAATCAGCCTCACAGTGGTGCCAGTGGTGGCATGAAAAGATATGATGATGATTGTTTGTGTGTTGTTTCTATGTGTTGTCTGTCCGTTTCCTTGTACTCTTGAGTTTTGTTTTGTTGTGGTTCAGTGTGTGTGTGTGTGTGTGTGTTTCCCTGACTGACAGTTCCTGAGGTGATCACTGCTTGTTCATTTTTCTGCTTCCCATCGGGTTTTGTTGCAGCTTTCTGTTTGGAGACGATGTAGCCATGTTGGAGGAGGAAACAGATCCACATGAAAAAATATAATGGCATCCTGTTGCCTGGAGGAGTTTGGTGAAATAATTTGCTCCAGATTTACCACCCAAAATAAACAATGTGGTATAAGCGCCCTTAAGTCGTTCCATATGGGAATACATGGAATAATAGGAACACGTCTACCTAATAGGAGGATAGACTAACACCACTACCTCATTCTTAGCTAAACTTCTAAATACCCACCTGAAACACATGGGAAGCCGTCTGCCTTCATGGCCGGGCAATACAGGAGAGTGTATGTATACTGTATGACAGTGAGCGAGTGAGTGAATGAGAGAGGAATGCGACGCGCTCTTTTATCTAGTTGCTCAGCATTATTACTAATTGTATACTGACTCCACCCCTTGCTCATAACATCCTGGATGTAGTGATGAAACTAACCGTAAGATTTCCTTAAAAATAGTCTCATTGCATTTCCCAGCACCTATTAAACGTGTATTAAATTAGTTACGTTCTGACTTAATCTAATCTAGCCAGGGATAGAACAAGTTTACAGTTCGTAATAAGGAGGTCGGGCAAGGGGAAGTGCACCCCTGTCACACTTGCTCCACATAAGAAAATATATATATATAAAACAATATATGATATATATAAATATTATGTGTTACATAACTGTTTACATTACAAGTGTGGGCTTGTATTCATATGTGTGACGCCCCAGAAAATACACGGTATACTTACACGTAGATTAACCTCATCATTAGTCAAGTCCACTTCATTTGACGTAAAAATCTGTAGATACAAAGGAAATTTCGGGTTTCATTAATTTTTCCCGTTTGTGGAGAGGTACGAAACACGAAGCCATTATTTTCTTATAATAATTGATATTCTGAGAGATCATTCCTTGAGGTTTTTACTTTGCTCACGGAGGAGAATGATAAGGAAATAGTAGAACTAATAATGGATTTTTGTACTTCATGTGAACAGTACACACAGACACACATGTTCTGGTGTAAGAAAGACTTACTTACTTCCAAACATATGAGTCGATATGGTAGGGTGGCTGGCGACTGGTTTTTCTTTGTAGTGTCTTTGTTGTTTCTTCGGAGTTTGATTTTAATTATTAGGTTTTCTATAACTATTATGGTTTAAGAAGATACAACAAGGTTAAAGTAGTTTACTCACTTTTTATTTATAACACGAGTTAGTATACAGAGTCACAATATGCAGCTTGCACGGGTTTAAGCTTGGCTAGGAAGCTAACTTTAACAAGAGATAACACGCTAGAGTAACCTGTGATCGGGTCGGTTATCGGTAACTAACTGAGGCTATAGGAGCGCAAACTAAGGCGCTTCCCTTGACTTGTGTCGTCACTTTATGCTGGCGTGTTAGTGCTTCCCACAGTAAGTGAGTCCTGTACTCTTCCCGTTCAAGCTTAGGCTAGCAGTATTAGAGCATCATGTGACGGGTGTAAGTCTGAGTGTCTAAGTGACTCATATAAGTAAGTATTAAGTAAGTTATTATAAGTAGCCCTCTAATGAAGGTGAAACCGGAACAATGCTCGGCCACTACCATCCTTCGCCCTCGAAGGAACATTTATAATAATTTACATGTTGTTATATAAGGGTATTATTATCTTCTGGCATATCTTTCCAGGTTGATTATTAATATTTTTCCTATGATACTTAAGATTTAAATATATAGATATTATTATTATTGGAATACATGCAGTCTGTAGATGTACTTTATTATTTCTACAGATAATAATTAATATTACATGTCCAATATACATTATGGTTAAATACATCCTATCTAAATGTGTAGTGGTGTGTAATTTAGCCTATACATTTGTATCCTCATTACCTTGTGACACTTGTCTTTGCCGTTCACGAGCTAATAATTGTTGGTACCAAGCGTACACCTTCCGTATACACCAGCTAAATACAATAGTACAACAATTAACATTAGTGCAGGTATGATGTGTAAAGGTAATACAACTTCTCTTAAGAGATGTAAAGGTAACAAATTATTCAACTTTGAGGTAAACTCTGAGTCTATTAAAAATTGAAGGATCTTTATTTTATCTAAAAAAAAAATTATGTTATCTATAGAGATGTTTTCTACAAGGTTAACTCTGACATTAACTCTGTAGAAAGTGTGGACACAAAAAAGCTTTATGGTGATGAGTAGGTAAGTTAAGAAAAATGTTAATTTCTAATCTCACAATGACCCTGAGCCATATAATAACTATCTACCCAAACGTGTTGGACTTACCATTGCTAAATAATATCACACTTATTCTCTGTTTGTGTAGTAGTAGTGGTTAGTACTGAAGTGCTCATGGTAGGAAATATTACTGACAGTTTTGAAAGTACAGTAAGATGTGGGAAGAGTTGAGTCTGGCATTATGAATGAAAGGTTTGCTAAATTCTAAGTAAACATATAAGCAGGACATACAGTACATGCAAGTGTAAGTATGATGTGCGACAGTCATCCAATGAATGTTTTCCCAAAGTGTCTATGGCAATATAATCTTCAGATGAGACTATGTATGACTTGTCTGCAACCAGCAGGGTATTATTTACTCTTAATTGGAAATGGTCGTAATTCCCAAATATTAATTGACGTTTTTGACTTTTAAGGAATATTTAAGACTTTTCCTCTATGTTCAACCAAAATACCTGGCCAAAGTACTTGGGCTGTAACTGCTTTTTGTTGGGCAAGTGTAACAAGTGCTATATCCAGCAAAAACAGTAATAGAATCTTGTCTCAGTTAGAATGAGTCCAATGATAGAGTAGTAATATTCCACGTCAGATAGGGTAAATATAGGGTTAAGCTTTTAAGTTTTTATAGCTATTTCCACTGCTGCCTGCGACTGCCATAGAGGTAACAACTTCGAGTTTACTCTACCCAATCCAGTATCTACCAAGTCACTTATGACTACTTCGTTTAAATAATTAAGTTTCTTAACAGCTATGTCAATGGCTGCTATGTACTCACTAATTAATTGGATGAGTTCAATGTTAGGTATTATTCCAATTAATTCGTTTACCACAGAAGATAGTTGGTTAGTTAGTTCGTTCAATTATTTCATGGGTTTGTGTCGTAGGTGTTGCCGAGCTTCTTAAGTTCGAATGACAATTCTTTTCTGTTGCCCTAGGGTAGTAATTACCCCCCCTAGTTTCTTGCCTAAGACAGTGACATCATCGGCCAGAGCTTCTTAAGTTCGAATGACAATTTTATTCTGTTGTCCTAGGGCAGTAATTACCCCCCCTGGGGCCGGATTCTCAAAGAAATTTACGACTTCGTATCTCATTTGGGACGTCGTAACTTCCCCAGGCGAGTTAGGTCCACATACTCAAAACATTAAGACCTTATACTCAAAACAATTTCGGCACTGTGGGCAGCCATCTTGTGAGGTCTTAAGACACGTAGATTTACGATCCGCACGACCCTGTCACAAGGGAGTTAAGACCCGAAACACATAGAAAACGTATATATTTTTGTCAATCCTCCCGTGGTTCTCCCCGAGTCCCCGTTGCTGTGTTGGCAAAACACCATCACCCACGTCAGTGACATCAACAAGTGTTGTTGTACTTGTAAGAGAGGTTAGAGAGTAGTGAATGTGATGAAACTTAGTGGTTTGCATATGAGAATAGGCGTCGCCTACGGAGGGAAAGAGTATATAGGGATCCATTGGACCCTCTACATGTTAGTGAAGAACACTTACTTCGCTATTATAGATTTCCTCATCAAGAAATCTTAATTAAACTTGTGCCAGGAACTTGCCAATTGACCCATATGTTCGTCGACAAAAGAGGAGATCTCATGCTATACCAACACACACCCAAGTGTTAGTAACTCTACGAGTATTAGCTAACTAGTGGAACCTTTCAAAGTGTGATTGGAGATTCTGCTGGAGTGACTCAAGCAAGTGTGAGTAGAGTGGTGAAATCTGCTATAGTACATTTGTTGGCTGAGAAGGCAAGAGTAGAAATAAAGATGCCCTCAGGTATTGTGGAAATTGGCAGAGCCTGCAGAGTATTCCATGCAGTGAATGGTTTTCCCTGAGTGATTGGAGCCATTGATGGTACTCATATACCTATCAAGGCTACAAATATAAATCCACAAGTATATATTAATAGGAAAGGCTATCACTCCCTGAATGTGCAGTGTGTTTGCACCAGTGAGAAAATATTTTTGCATTATAGTATGAGATACCCTGGCAGTACTTACGACTCCTTCATCTGGAATAACAGTCGTCTTCGGGCTCGATATTGTAGATAATTTCTTTACATGAAATAAACTTGGTAAATTAAATAAATACATTGTTGTTAATTACTGCATCTCCTACTTATCCCAATATCACTCAAAACTACATTTTAACAGTAATAAAGACTTTGTGAAAATATAATTCTACAGATTACATTCAATTGTTTATTGTTCAAAAGCAGCACACTATAAAATCAAATACAGTACAGTAATAAAATACTATCACAGCATGACACACCTAAAATATAATCACATTTGAAAAAAAATTAAAGTTAGTGAGAGTTCTGTTAGCATAATCACTGTACAGCTACAATAACACTCGATAACATCTTACCAGTAATAAAGACTTTGTGAAAATATAATTCTGTATTGCATTCAACTGCTTATTGTACAGAAGCAGCACACTGTTAAATAACCTAATTAGTTTGGCACAGTATCACATTGTTTGGCTAACTCTGTAAGTTCCTCAAGTGCAGAGGCAATTCTTGGGAGGCTGCCTCTCAACACTTGCAGAATTTCTCCCTGTACTGCCAGCATCTGGTCACCGATACAGGGCTGTGGACTGGCACGGCTGCTGTGAACACGGCTACTGGTGTCATGACTCTCAGATCTACTTGCCCTCATACTTGATGCTGGAGGTGGTGATCTAGAGTAGGCATGGTCAAAAGTCACTGTCTGGGGAATGGTAATGTTTTCTGATGGTTCGTGACTTTGAATATTTTCTAACAGGCCTGAACTCTCAAAGTCAATATGTTCTACAGACATTGTAGAGTGGCGTGTTGGGTCATCTACTCCTGCCACCAAAATCTGTAACAATAAGAAGTGCTGTGTTTATGTAATATGGTTACAATGAAAAAGGAACTGTGATGCATAGTGGGAGCAATAAACATGGGGCTGCCTTTTTCCTTTAAGTTTCTTTTTGCTTAGTACTTCTTCCTCAAAGTTTCCTGTCTGCATTGCAGTTTCTTTGGTAAAACTGTACATATATTTCACTGTCACCCAACATATATAAATATAATCACACTTGGCCTAACATCTGCTGAAAAAAGATTTGAGAACCACTGGTGAACAACATCTTCAATACAGTACAGTATGTATTGCATCTCGTCAACCTACTGAAGATTTTATAATGAACATCAGCTAAGCTCAGCAACATCTTCATGACCAATTATGCATCTACTTACTGCGTTGTGGTGCATACTCATCATGTGTCCTTGTCAACGGTATGGGTCTGGCAACACTACCAGCAGAGGTCGATGGCAGAGGCTCATCTGTAACAATAATGTGTGCAGTGTTACACAACAGTATATCCAGTACTAATGTAACATGTTTACTCTGAGCTTTTGTAGTAACAGACAACACATAATAACCATAATACTGTATGTATAAAATACACAAATACAGTACAGAATTGGGGCCTTGCATTCCCCTGCACTCTATAAGTTATATTAGACCTTAAATGTACAGGCCTAACAATACAAAGTCACTGAGAAAGGCATGACAATCCCCTACACAGTTCTTCCATTATCTTTTGTGAGAGAACATTGTCTCAATGTGCACTCCGTAAAAATTAGTCAAATTTACCAGCAATGACGTCCTCGCTTTCGAAAGGGCCAGAGTGCCCCTCAATAGCCTATGTCTCGTTGAGAGCAAGTAGTGCCTCCTCTGTAGGCTTCCAGTCCTTTGTGTCCGGTATTCCACCACCTGTAAAAGCCATTAAATTACAGTCATAGCTAAGATGAACAGTAGTATCATTGCAGCATTGCTTTAAGTAGTCAAACTCTAGTACAGTATACTGTATTGGGTTTCTTGAATGCTTAATTTCTTTCTGTATTGTGAAGTATAATTCTGCCAATCTTTCTCAATACATTACATTAGTTGATGGAATTCCTAAAACTATCCTACATCATACAGTATTTAATGATCACTTAGAATAGCCTACATATTGTACCCCAACACTTCTTTAATTACATACCTAACCTAACCTAATGTATTTAGGATGAGTTAACAAATATTTTGATGCACACTTAAATGTATAATGCAAGAACAACAACAAATATTTAAGCTAATGCAGTTCTCTAATATGTTTTTCCCCAAGTCAAATTTTGGTAATTAACCTGATCTAACCAAACCTCAGCAGACTACAGCAGGGATTTAATTGTGGCAACCCGTTATATAGGCCTACTAGTAACAATGGAAGAAACAATCTACTGCACAATGGCAATATAGTACATAAATATCATAGAAAAACTAATATTTAATGGTTATTATGAACGTCAATAGTCAATGATGTTACTAAGAACTTACCTGTCACTCTCATTTCACTCCTTTTCTTGGTTAGTGCGACGTTACTACTGCTGTTGACAGTCTCTCTGTAGGCGATAAGAGAGAGATAATACTGTTGTCACTGCATCACACGCTTCACACGTCCCAGCATCACTTTATGTTTACACAACACAGCTGATGGGGTCCATATTGGCACTGTGGCATTCCTTGCTTTTCATTGGCTGGATCCACGTGAAAGACGCCACCTGATTGGCTGAAGATTTTCCGATGTCCTAGAGGAAAAGACAGTCGCAAGTAGTTACGAACCGATTAGGACGTCGGAAATTTGTTTTGAGTATCTTGTCTTACGACACGAAATACGACGTCCTAAATTGTTCGTAATATCCGACGTCGTAAGTGAGATACGACGTCCCAAATGAGATACGACGTCGTAAGTTACGACCCGTTTTGAGTATCCGGCCCCAGGCTGGTTTCTTACCCAAGACAGTGACATCATCGGCCAGAGCTTCTTAAGTTTGAATGACAATTATTTTCTGTTGTCCTAGGGCAGTAGTTACCTCCCCTAGTTTCTTACCTAAGACAATGACATCATCGGCCATTGCTGTCCCAACAACTGGTTACTCAACAAACCCATGAAATTAAAAAAAAAAGGCCACGTCTCTGACGACGAGCATGAGCAGTTTCTATATGTCTTGTGTAGTCTGATACATGTTGTCCAAGGTTTAAAATTATCTTTGGCATTTCTAGCAATCCGTGAACTTCCAGTTGTACAGTAACTAAATCTTCCACTATCAAGACTTTTACTCTATTTTCAACAAGAGCACCTGAAGCGCACCTGGCTTCAGTACTTGGGCTGTAACTGCTGTTTGTTCGGCAAGTGTAACACGCGCTATACCTAGCAAAAACAGTAATAGAATCTTGTTTCCCATTTGAAATAAATGTCATTATTTAGTTTATGTTGCATACCTTAGTTTTTGTCTGTGTGTGTGTTTGAAGACAAATATGTGGGAGTGGAGGTTAGTATTTCTTGTGCTTGTGCTGTTTATATTTTAGATGGTTCATTAAGTTTATCTGTTTACTCCTATCTACATGCATTATTTCTACCTTCCCCGTTTTTATACATTTTATTTTTATTTTATTTCTATTTCCATGGTGATGTCGATTATTTCATACGGACCAACAAACTTTGGAGTTAACTTTGATACTCTTTCTGGGGATTTTATCATGACATTTTCCCCTACGGCAATATCTATCTTCACAGCTTGAGTATGTTGTTTGATCAACATCTCCTGCCTACTACCTTTTAGGTGATTCCTGACTTCCTTATGGATGTTATTAAACACTTGTAGTTGTCTGACTGAGTAGTCATCATATTATATGCTGGAGGAAAATTTCCAGTAATGATTTAATATGGAAGTCGTTTGTCTGTTAAATAGAATCTGTTGAGGGGACTTGCCCACTGATGAGTTTATGGAACCTTTAATGGAGGCAGCTGTAAAGAATTCCAGTCTTACCATGATCCGTGCATAGGATTAGCCATTTGTCGCAAAACTTCAAGTATCTTGCGATTGCTTGCTGGATGATATGCTGTTATAAAAGTTTGCTTTATATGATATTGATCACATATGTTGCGTAACAATTATTAGTAATTTCTTTACCATTGTCGGTTAGTATCACCCTAGGTGTGGTGTACTAACAAATTAAATTCGTTACCTTCGTTAAATTCGCTTGTGTGGTAAGCTTAGTATATTTATACCAGTTACATCCCATGTTTTTCAGGTATTGGGTAATTTAAAATTGGAGCTGGGCCCATTGTATTACCTTTATGAGCATGACATGATTCACAATTCATAATATGTTTCTCCACGTCGATGCGGAGAATGAACCATTTTTTTTTTTTTTTTTTAAGTCTAGTTTCGCTATACAGCGATCTCTACCCGGTTATCCGGTTTGTGGATGATTATGCATTAGTGTTAGTACAGTCTCAATTAGTGTATCAGGGACTACTACTTGTGAAGAAATGTTAGACTGTTTCTCAAGTTTCCTGAACAAAGTGTCATCTATTACCTCAAACTGTGTTAGTGGAATGGGTAACTCCGGTAGGTTAGTTTCTTCGTCCCCTGGAACCAAAGCATAAATGACCCTTGCCCAAAATTTATCTTTCTTTTGTTCAGCTCTAACAAGTTCCACATTGAAGTCTACATCACTGTTAGTGGGAATGACAGCAGCAGCTGATATATTGCGAGATAAGGCATCTGCAACTTTATTAAAACGCCCCGGAAGATATTTAATTATAGGCTGAAACTCTGAGATACCATCTGGCTAACTGACCTGTCAATTTTTTTTTTTTTTACTTTCTTTACCATGAATACGGTGATAGGATACCCTAGAATTATTTCCCTGAAGGTCTTTAAGGCCCAAACCACTGCTATAGCTTCCAAATTCGTGACGCTATATTTCTTCTCTGTATCCTTCACCACCCGACTGGGATATACACAAGCCCTGCAACATCCTTCTTTGGTATGCTGCATAAGGACAGGGCGTAAACCATCGTTTGATGCTTCAGTACAGAGAGAAAACGGAAGGTTCTGGGTAACTTAAGATAGGAGTAGAATGTAAGCTAAGTTTAACTGATCAAAGCTATCCTACTCTGTTTGTGACCACTTAATTCGATATCTTTCTTCAGGAGTCTTATTAGTGGGTTGGCTATTTTAGCAAAATTCATTATGAATGACTTGTTATATGAACCTAATCCAAGGAAACTCCTTATTTACTTTACTGTAGTAGGTTGAGAAAATTCCTTTACTGCTTTAATCTTGGAATCCAAAGTGTGAATTCCTTTACTATTTACTTTATGACCCAAAAAACTCTATTTCAGCCTTAACTTTTAATTCAACATCCTGCAGTCGCTGAAAAACTCTATCCAGTTCTGAAGGTGTGAATTTACATCAGGCTGACAATAATTAAGTCATCTGGGTATGCAGGTTTGGATTGGTCATTTAATTCTACTTGCCAATATCCACTAAGTCAAGACTAGTAAAGACTCGGTTATTTTCCCCAATCTCCCTGAGGATATCTTTAATTAAGCACAGGTAATGGGCACCGATCCTTGACAGTTTTCTCATTTATCTTCCTAAAATCTAAAACAGGACGGAAATCGCCTGTGTTCTTAGTTACTAAAAATAATGGGCTGTTATAAGGACTGTTTGAAGGTTCAATTATTCCTTCTTTTGACATATCATCCACCATTTTATTCATTATTTGCCTCTGACTATGAGGTAATCTATAAGCTTTAACATATACTGGATCTGTGTCAGTTAATTTTATATGATGTTTTACTAATGTTGTTTTCCCCAACCGCTCACCAGGTAAGGCAATAGCCGACCTGTGATTAGCTACAGATGTGTGTAAAAGCTGTGTGCGATGTGAAGGAAAATCATTTACTTTTACATGCTCTCTTAATTCATTAGTAGTTTTCGTAAATTGCAATTCATCAACAATGTGTATGTTGGCTAAGGGAGGAGATTCTTTTTCCACTCTATGGGTTTAATAAACACAAGAAAGTCACTTATATAAGTACCTGGTTTAATGTTCACTGCCAGATTAACCTTGTTAAAAATTAGAGCTTCAATGAAGTTGTCTCCTTGTATCAGAGAAATTATGGACATACCGACATTAATTATTCTACATGTTTCACTTAAGGATATGGTTTAATTTCCTTCAATTATCACCTTTCACTTGTACCTTAATGATAGCAAACCCTTTATTTGGTAAATGAGTAGTACTTTTGACTGTGCCTGTCAGTTTAATGTGTGAGTCACATTCTCCCTTGAGTGCCCCAGCACCCAGCTGGCTGGTGACTGATGACTCAGAGGTCAACATGTCAACATGGGTACACCCGACCTTGAAAGATAATTAACTGTAGTGAAATTGCAATGTCAAGGTTATGTTCGATTAATTCTTTTAACTCAATAGACCATCAGTTGGTAAACTGAAGTTTTCACAGTTATAGAAGGTACATTCTAGTCTATGACTACTTAATGAAAGTGTGATAGGAAATTGTACTATTCCTTTAGTGACTAGTCTACTACCAGGTAAGGTAGTTAAATGTTTAAATCTGATGGCTGGATAGTCCATCGTTACTGCGGGTTTTCCCTTAACAGCCGTTTAAATGTTACTTCAGAAAGTAAAGGAGACACAAGCTCCTGTATCTAGAGCTAGAGAAACATTTGTATTCCCCATGTTACAAGGAAGTGAAAGAATTTCCACTTTAACCAAAGCAGCAACAAGTATATTTATTTATTATGTAATTAATGTGAAGTGTTTTGTTTGTTAAAATCTTCACCTGTTTTTGCACATTTGTTATTGACTTCATACCTGGCATTCAACGTTACTCTACATTTATCTGTGTTATGTGTCACATTGTTATGAATAATGCAAAACTGATTACTTGGCTTGTTGTCACTTTCACTTACTACATTATTATTATTATTATTATCCTTACTTTTGGCATTTGAGAGATTATTCTTATCAAAGTAACATTTTTCTAGGCTGTGACCATATTTCCTACAGATCATACAATAAGGCTTCTTCTTCGCGCTCTGTGGTGTGAAGTTTGTAGTGTGTGGTGTGTGTGAAGTGCTTGGTTGAGTGTTTGTGTGTGTGTTTACAGCTACAGGTAGGGCTCTAGGTACATTTACTTGTTTGTACAACCACTCTGACCCCCACAAGAGTTGTTTAGCATTGCTAATGGTCGAACCTACTAACGCTAGAGTCCTACTTAGTTTGACTGTTACACAATTACTCACTATACTTCTAACCATTCTGTGTACCCCTGCTAGTGGACTGCCTAACTGCCCCCTACCGATAACATCTATGAGGCTTTCACAACACAGAAGAAAATTAAATAAGATATCTGGATGGGTGAGTGCAGTTGCGGTCAGTAATGTCCTAGCAATGAAGTCTGGTTTACTATGTCCACTTATGAAGCTTATGTTGTCATTTGTAGTCTGTAGTAACTGGAATATGCACATGAAAATTACAACCTTAAGAAAAAAATGAACGATATAAGTTACAATGTCCCAAGTGACTGATTTCACTGCATGAGTTTGGGATGAAACATTAGTAATAGTAGATGAAGTGTTATTATTAGTTGCCATTGTTGTTGTTGTAGAGTTATTATTCGTTGCCACGGTGTATGATGAAGTGTTAATTGCTATTTTGTTGATGAAGTGTTAGTTTGTGAAGCCGTAGAATAAGTACGTTCTGATCTCGTGTTACTAGGTGAAGTTACTAAGTGTTATCAGGTGTAGGTTATTAGTAACGAGTCAGTTAATTATGTAGATTTAGTAGGAAGAATATTAGTAGTTAATTCTCTACCTTGTATGTCTAAATCTAGTGCAATAATATTTACTCAAGAGAGAAGTTGCACTTTGCATAATACTTACACTTTAATTAGTTATCTCGGTTGAATCAACTAAGCTTTCACTACTTTGTTAGTATTGCCAAGCTACGTGTTCGCTTGCTTAACTAGTGTTAGTTATAGTGCGGTAGTATACGTATTCTTTCACTCATTCCCTGTCACTTTTTGCTTGAAAAATAACAAGAACACATCTGTATATATACGTGAAGGCATACGCACATATTAATACTCACAATTATGAATACATAGAATGTGTAATGAGGAAATATTGTTAAATACGTGTACATATAATATTATATCCTAGTGTGATGATGTAGGATTGTGTGTGTTATATATTTGTAATATATAATTATATGTACCTAGCACTGACCATATTATAGGAATAAACGTTGTTTGTAGTAGGTTGTTATTTCAGTTGTAGTCGCGATGACGTACCATAACCACGCTTACGTCCTTCCTTAGTTGTGTTGCACTGAGTTGTGAGTTATAATCCCGTAAGATGAAGTTGAAGTTCGATTATCACTTCCCTTTGACTATACTGTATGGTTAAGCATAGAAGGTATAGTGATGTAGTGATGTCGTACCATAACCACGCCGGCGTTCTTACCAATGTATGATGAAGTACAGTAGTTGTTGTTGTTGTTGTGGTTAAAGTCAGCTGGCAGAGTGATAATGAGTATAACGATGACGTAATAGCCACGACCGTGTGGTGTGAGGTGGCAGGGTCGATGACGTCACCATTGGCTACTGTGAGGGTGGAGAGAGGCTAGCTTGTTGTGGCTATGAGGTGCTGAGTTGGGTTGACCCAGTGTGACCTCTTGCTCTCCTCTCGCTCTCACTCTCGTAACCTCTTCTCACTCTGTCTGGCTTAACTTCACTTCTCTTACTTTCTCTTTTTTTTTTTTTTACCCTTTTATTATTTTGTGCTCTTTTCTCGGATTCCTTGCTTTTGTAACTTTCTTTTTCTCTTTTATTATAAACCATTTATTTCGTATCCCACTGCTGTTCACCAAATGTTCTGGTGTAAGAAAGACTTACTTACTTCCAAACATATGAGTCGATATGGTAGGGTGGCTGGCGACTGGTTTGTCTTTGTAGTGTCTTTGTTGTCTCTTCGGAGTTTGATTTTAATTATTAGGTTTTCTATAACTATTATGGTTTAAGAAGATACAACAAGGTTAAAGTAGTTTACTCACTTTTTATTTTTAACACGAGTTAGTATACAGAGTCACAATATGTAGCTTGCACGGGTTTAAGCTAGGCTAGGAAGCTAACTTTAACCCCTAAAGGACCGGAGTTAGTGAAATTACTGTGCCTCCCAGGACCAGGGGTTCAGCGAAAAACACGTAAAATAGCCTGTTTTCGCATGCTCTGTACTCCTAACCTACAACGAACGAGTGAATTATTTTAGTACCATGAGAACGGTCAACTCTTCCTCTTTCTATTGGTACCAATGAGAAGTCTGTAAGTTTAATGGTTACAGAGTTACGACGAGTTGAATGAGGTAGTGTCGCCGTACGTTGAGCGCGAGTGTTTGGGTGGGTGCACTGACCGTGGCGAGGTAGTAGAAAATGGGGATAGGCGCTCGTCAGCTAAGCCGCTCACCAGCACACTCAGACATAACAAGATCAATAATCCCTCAATTTTACCCTGGAAAAGGCAGTGTGTACTCAGTCTGAGCATCCCATCCTACTATAAACCAGTGTAGCCAACGTCTGGAGTAAAAAAAATTGGGGAAAATTCCTTAACCTTGGGAAATTTTAGCAATCCGGCATATACCGGGCCCGGTCCTTTAGGGGTTAAAGAGAGATAACACGCTAGAGTAACCTGTGATCGGGTCGGTTATCGGTCGCTAACTGAGGCTATATTAGCGCAACTAGGGCGCTTCCCTTGACTTGTGTCGTCACTTTATGCTGGCGTGTTAGTGCTTCCCACAGTAAGTGAGTCCTGTACTCTTCCCGTTCAAGCTTAGGCTAGCAGTATTAGAGCATCATGTGACGGGTGTAAGTCTGAGTGTCTAAGTGACTCATATAAGTAAGTATTAAGTAAGTTATTATAAGTAGCCCTCTAATGAAGGTGAAACCGGAACACACACGTTGGTAGATATTGTACTCACTGTTCATCCATCATAAGGATGTCACTTCCATTAGATACCCACTTAGGAACATCTTGAATGACCAAACCCTCACAACACGCAATGATTGGTGTGTGTGTGTGTGTGTGTGTGTGAAGAGAGGCGAGGATCTAAAGCAAGAGGTCTGTTCCAAGTCCAAGAGATATACATCACAGAAATGAGAGTCAATTCATTGCCAGCAGGAATACTAACCACACAGTACAGTCATACATGTAGTTTCCATCTTTTCTCACCAAGATCTAGCCAGCAATGCCGAAATTTTTTGGGAGATTGTACACACACACATGGGATATCTTAGTGTGTAGAATACTGTTGAAAAATCGAAATAATATCCAGATTATTTATATCGCTCTTGTGTACATTTACCTAAACCCGATATTTACGCGTTCACGTATAATGTTGTCGTTTTAAGTAATGCGTAGCTGCCGTTTGTAGCAAAATAGAAGATGGTATTTAAATTATTATATTGAAAAGTTTACCAACAAACGAATAATGGGTAGCACTCAATAATAAGTCACTCCAATATAGATGATGATTAATATTGACCACGACTGTAATTGCGTGAAAAGAAATCATGCAAGGCAATATTGTTTATTACACTCACCTCTACAGTATGTTAGATGTTGGTCAGACAGTCAGTGTGGTGATGATTATGATGATGGTACTGAAGAAACAATATTGATAACAAGTAACATAATAATAATCTAATGATAAGTACGTTCTAATATAGCGACTAATCGTGTTATTATAGGTAAATAAAAAGGTAAGGTTCCTCATATTTGTAATGAATAATATTAAAGTTATCCTACAGTGAGGAACGTACTATACAAATGATTATATGCATGTAGCCAAGTATTTATTTATTTCAATATTCTTTTCTTATTCTTGGTCGGATAATTTTCTCTTTCATCTTTAAATATTTGTTTATTATCATTCCCTTCCTCACTCTCTTACTTGTTTTACTTCCCTCAGGCTGTCTCACTGTAATATAAATATATCCAATATATATAATCACCAGTTATGTTCATTCAACATTCAGATGTCATTTGATGTACCATATTAATCTGTATTGGCTGGACATGTCATGAGGCCAGTGGCCAAACTTAGACCATGAAATGTAGATAAATGATAGAGTTAACTCTACTCCATTATTATCCTTTCTTTACAAATTCTATAACCTTGACAAAGCTTTTACCCTTAACAGAAATCAAATACACATGAACATCAGACATGGTGAGAATATTGGCAAGTGTTTTCAATCCAATTTTATCCATTCAATAATTGACAATTCCTTCCGCAAGCCACTCAGTTTAATCACTTTGTTTTTCTGAGATGTGATTACTGCCTGACTTATATATATATATATATATATATATATATATATATATATATATATATATATATATATATATATATATATATATATATATATATATATATATATATATATATATATATATATATATATATATTGTGCCTCAAGAAATAATGTTCTTTCCTTTCATAAAATTTCTTGCTGATAAATAGGTCTGTATTTGGGTTTTAGGTAGATTGAAATCGATTACAACTGGTGTCAGGAGACGTCTTTACTTGTTTTATGTTCTATATATTCTAACAACTAAATTAAGGTCACTTTATGTTATTTGATCATGAATTACTCTTGTAATTTTCGTTTTACCTTTGACTTAACCAGTTAACCTACATATTTGGAATCCTTATGGCCCAGCCTAGGTTTTCACAAGGCCAAGGGTTATACATACCACTATGATTGAACTCCAAAGTCATAAATTGTCACTGGTGGTAATGTAAGGTCACTGGAGATCATTTTCAGCCAAAGAGTTACTGATTTTTTCAAACTCTGTCTCGAAACAAATCACCTTAATGTTACTAATAGGAGATCTGTTTTGTTATATGGTTTGGAGTAATTGGTTGCACATATATATACAAGAAATTTATGTAAAAAAATGTATTTGTCATCATTAATTGTTTGTGGAGTGGGATATATGATTCTACTAGCTGGCTCCGCCACCCTTCGGGTGGCTAAGAGCCTGCGGCCGCCCTTCCACCGCCCGAATTTTCATACACGATCACAGAGTTCTAAATAAACAAAGAATATAATAATACAACACTGATATGTAACAAATACAAACTCCACTACCACCACTACTACATCAACCACTACCACCTCCACTACTACATCAACTACTACCACCTCCACTACAACTACTACATCAACCAGTACCACTACTACCATCACCACTACTACCACCACTACCACTACCACCACCACTACATCAACCACTACCACCTCCACTACTACCACCACCACCTATTCCCGCACCCCACAAACCCCTCACCCCAAGCCTTACCTTACCTAGTGTGTGTGTGTGTGTGTACGGTAGGGGTATGTGTATGTGTGTGTATGTGTGAGTGTATGTGTGAGTGTGTGTGTGTGTGTGTATACGGTGTGTGTGTGTGTACGGTGTATGTGTGTGTGAATGTACTGTATGTGTGTGTGTACCCTAGTGTGTGTTGTTTACGATAGGGGGGATGGGGGGGGTGCGCGAGTAGGGGGACAGGCTTGGGGGGGTTTAGAGGGGTGCGGGAATATGGGGCATGTTTGGGGTGTGTGGCGGTAGGGGACAGGCTTTTTACCCCTCCCAGCCTGTCCCCTATTCCAGCACCCCTTAAACCCCCCCATCCCAAGCCTGTTCCCTATTCTCGCATATATAGTCTATCTCTCACACACAGTCTCTCTCTCTCACAGTCTATCTATCTATCTATCTATCTCTACCTCTCACACACACTATATCTATTTTTCACTCTTTCTCCCCCCCCCCACACACACACTATCTCTCTCTCACACACAAATATAACCAAACCCAGTATTACCTCTCTCTCACACACACACACCCTCTCTCTCTCTCTCTCTCTGAAATTAAAAATAGATATATATATATATATATAGAGAGAGAGAGAGAGAGAGAGAGCATGTGAGAGAGAGCATATGTGAGAGAGAGAGAGAGAGAGAGAGAGAGAGAGAGAGAGAGAGAGAGAGAGAGAGAGAGAGAGGGAGAATTTGTGTGTGTCACTAATCCAGGGGTTCGAATCCCCCTCAAAACATTAAATTTCTTTGAAACACATGATTTTTTTTATATAGGTCCAAAACACTCCCCAAGTATTAGCGATCAAACCCATGTAAAAATTTTCACTCTAGGACGAAGGATCAGGGCGTGCATAGAGGACACACACACACACGCACACAGATACAGAATTTCGGCTTTATGTATATAGATTACGAATTTCCTTTCTCAGGATACTTAACATTATTTTCAGTCAACCAGTGCAATACTACTTTAATATACAGTAACTTGAAACCTCTTTAATACATGACAAGCTGTTTTATTCCAAAGGTCATTAGTGCTTTTATAACAAGTTCATTGAAAATTTGTAGGACAAGACTGACGTTTTGTCTTTTAACTCTTTAATTATTTATTAACCCCTGCAGACCGGGAGGGGGGGGGGGTCCCTGCCTCCACACTCTTAACCTATATAGTGTATTGACTTCACAATTGTTCCATCCATACCTTCAACTCTTCCTCTTTTCAATGGCACCATCGGGAGGGCTGTACAATGAATAGTTGTGGAGATAAGGCGAGTTTAAGTAGACCATGTCTGCGCGCGAATCTGCAGTATGTCTGTATGTACGCGCAGGATAGACTCGACCACGGCTTAGTGTACAGTTTCCCGCGTAACTCTATTGTCAACTCACTCGTATTACTACTATTATGTATCGTATGTCATGATTTCAACACTAAAAATAGTATGAACACTTGTAGGAATATATCATCGTGTAACTGTCACATAGAAAATGATAAACGAACAGATTTGTACCATAGGAAACACGTATATTTACTATCAATTGTGCCTGTATGGGTGTGTTTTGTGGTGTTATTTTCTTATTACTACCCCATTATGTATCGTGTGTTATGATCTATAAACTAAATAATAATTTGTAACCTTGTAGGAATATCATGGTGTCACTCACGTACAGCTCCGGACAGATCAATGGTCCACACTTTTTCCACCCTTGCCTTGGTGTGGGCCTCAACGGATATGGTATCACTGACTGGTGGAGGGGGGAGGGGAGAAATGTGGGCGGAGTTATATAGGAGGGGTAGCGTTACCAATGTTGAGCCATTCAGAAATTTGAATCCCTATCCACTTGTGATCATGGATGTGAACCACTCACTTGAAGGAGGTAGGAGAGGAGGGGTTGGGTTGGGGAGAGGGGGTAAAGCTTCATCAATGATCGAGATGGAGAGAATTATTGGATCAAGTAGCTAAATGTTTTCTTCTGTAATCTAAATCCAACTCTGATGCTGCATTCCATTTGATATTCTTTATTATTTGAAATGAATCCAGATTTTACCTAATATAATTAACACGACACCAGTTTTTGATGACTAATATATCAAGCGATGCACCACCTACCCAGTGTTAACCCCTCCGCGACGGGATAACTATGAATAGTCAATCTGTCAGTCCGGGGCTAGTCTTACTTTCCCTACTGCCTGTTCGGGCGCTTTTGGCCGATTTTTCCAAAATCGCTCTATTCGTCTAAACTACGATACTGAACAACTTAAATTTGGTCTTGTTAGCACCATCAACTCTTCCTCTTTCCAATAAAACCAACCCCAGCTCTCTACAACTCTCCGTTGCCAAGAAATTAAGTGAGGAATGAAGGGTACTTTCTCGGGTGAGCGCGGCTGCGTTCGGGTACGTGTAGGTGGCTCTGACGACAACTGAACGCGGCCCGCGCGGGTGGCAGTCAGTGTTGTAAGTAAGCATGGCGCAACACAGAATCGGACACGCACGAGAAATCTAATCCACATCCATCCATGTTCACAGTCAGTAACACACTGACTGACGATGGTGATTTGTAGGGATGGTGGTGAAGTATAGCCAAGTAAAAAAAAACACGCCAAATTGGGCTTGCAAATGCCGACATTGGGAATAGCGGTGCTTCATCCCGCCCTGTCACCACATAGCAGTGGCGTACGACACGATCCGGGCGCTTCTTGGGGGCGTCTATGACCGCAATCCGGCCATTAAGGGTTAAGTTACATTTCAAGTAAATCCTTTATTTTTATCCTGTATAATTTATGACATTTTCTAAGAAACGTTTATTGTGTAACTGGTTACCAAAGGATAATAGTTATAGTGTAAGATGTTACTTACCCAATTACTACTCCATCTGTTCTTCCTCACCCCGTCCTCCCTTATTCAATTCGCTGTTTCCTCTTCCTCCATCCCACCATTCCTTTACTCTCCATCTTACCACCACCACCATCATTCTGTGTGTTGCTGCATAATCTGGTAATGCGCAAACACGACCAGAATAGAAATAATAGTGATATCTGGTATGCAAATACAATCCGTTATATATGACGAATATATTTATTACCTTTATTTATTTATCTGAGGTCAACATCTAGGCCAGCCATTCAGATGCCCAGTGTTAGTGAACCAATCACAACATTTAGAAGATATTGTGTCACAACTATTGTTATTACTAATTAAAATAGGGAAAAATTGAAATCAGACATTTATTGGTTATTGTTTATATGACTTTGTCAGTTTAGGTGAAATCTCCACAAGTCCTCGTCACGAAGCATTCAAACCCATAATCTAACTAGGTCTGTAGGCACCACACTGTAATTATAATAACCACAATTATAATAACTGTTAAATTATTATAACCTGAAGTTTATACTTCAACCTCACGTTTGCATTAAGCATGTGTAATGTTTGTTTTGTTGTCTTATTATTATTATAAGCACCGATATATGTATTGCTTTAGACCCTTAGCCACGATGATATACAGTATATACACTATTTATATACACTTCTATGAACATATTAAGGCTTGAAATACTGCAGATTACATATTTCATTTCATTACTCATCAATTGACAGTCTCCAGTCGCTCGGGCATTGAGGCACCATGCCTCCTCACTGTATAATATATATGGTTTTCCCCGAAAAATCTCCCACTGTGTTCTGGTGTGACGTAGCAAATCTGCTGTGGTTCTGTCGTTCTGGCTCCCACGTGTTAACGATAGAACCTCATACATTTTGTTTTCGATAGGGTTCATATCGCAGTCTTAAATAGACAAATCTATCACCTGCAAATAATCATTAGCAGTAAACTATTTTTGAACTTTCCTCGCCATATGGATAGGGCATCGGTCGTGTATAGGACAGATAAGGGTGAGTAGTTGAAAAGAAATTAAAAACATTTAGAATATGTGCTTCATTATATTGCATTTGATCGATCTATTAAACAAAGACACTGTCTGTTGTTCACCCCCGTAGAGAGATACTGATTATAATTATTATCCTTTGGATATTAAACAACAAATAACGGAGCCGAGACAATTAATTTTCTGTCTTCAGCTTTACCTGTATTATTTTCACCCCTCATGCTGGTAGTCCCCTCTTTATCACCTTTTCTCGCCGTAAAATAAACTTAATACCTATATCTTTCAAGTAACTGGCAACCTCACACAACCTCCTCTCCCCTGTCTAAGGCTGTCTCTCTCTCTCTCTCTCTCTCTCTCTCTCTCTCTCTCTCTCTCTCTCATCCTTCCTTGCCTTCTGAAATATTCTTTATCTTTTCTTTCTCATATTTTTAACCCTCTCATTCGTTCTTTCAAAGTTTAATGACATAGGCCTTTCTCCCTTATCACCCATAGTCCTTCAAATTTATGCTAGCAAAAGGATATGATAATAGTTATGTAGAATATATATATATATATATATATATATATATATATATATATATATATATATATATATATATATATATATATATATATATATATATATATATATATATATATATATATATATATATATATATATATATATATAGTTGGAGGAGTCAGTATTCAACCAGCAGTGACTTGGACTGTATCTCGGTGGTGGTGAAAACAGGGAGTATAACTATAGTGTAGGAGTCAGCGAGAATCCTCTTTCTCTATTAATAGGAATTGTTATTTGAAACTTTAAAATATATTGTTACTGTGTTTTATATGACTTGAGTTATAACCATAAAATTTACATTAATTCATATGTTGAGGGTTAAGGGGTTTATCTCTGGGTTGTCATTTTCATCTATTAGGGATATAAAGTAATTGTTTTGTTGTATGTTGTTTTGTTGTTTTGGTGTTGTTGATGTACATAAGTTTATTTCTTTTAAGTATTATATATATTATGTATAAGGTTGTTTTTTGTCCTACCTTTCAAGAATAATCAATTACTATCTTTTGTTCAGTCTGAAGCTTTATCATGCTCCTAGATCTTAATTATTATTATTTATAAAGTACTATAACTTCACATAGCCTTGGACTGAAACAATATTTATATATATATATATATATATATATATATATATATATATATATATATATATATATATATATATATATATATATATATATATATATATATATATATATATATATATATATATATATATATATATATATATATATATATATATATTAGCTGGCTCCGCCGCCCTTCGGGCGGCTAAGAGCCGCTAGCTCCTGCGGAGGGCTGGCGGCCTGTGGCCGCCCTTCCACCGTTTTCATACATGATCACAGAGTTCTAAAAAAACAAAGAATATAATAATACAACACTGATATGTAACAAATACAAACTCCACTACCACCACTACTACATCAACCACTACCACCTCCACTACTACATCAACTACTACCACCTCCACTACAACTACTACATCAACCACTACCACTACTACTACCACTACTACCACCACTACCACTACCACCACCACTACATCAACCACTACCACCTCCACTACTACCACCACCACCTATTCCCGCACCCCCCACCCCACCCCAAGCCTTACCTTACCTAGTGTATGTGTGTGTTTGTGTGTGTGTGTGTACGGTAGGGATGTGTGTGTTTGTATGTCTGTGTATGTGTGTGTATGGGGCATGCTTGGGGTGTGTGACGGTAGGGGACAGGCTTTTTACCCCCCCCCCCTCAGCCTGTCCCCTATTCCAGCACCCCGCAAACCCCCCCACCCCAAGCCTGTCCCTTATTCCCGCATATATAGTCTCTCTCTCTCACATACAGTCTCTCTCTCTCACACAATCTATCTATCTCTCACACAATCTATCTCTCTCTCTATCTCTCTCTCACAGTCTAGCTATCTATCTATCTCTACCTCTCACACACACTATATCTATTTTTCACTCTTTCTCCCCCCCCCACACACACTATCTCTATCTCACACACAAATATAACCAAACCCAGTATTACCTCTCTCTCTCTCACACACACACCCTCTCTCTCTCTCTCTCTCTCTCTCTCTGAAATTAAAAATAGAGATAGAGAGAGAGAGAGCCTGTGAGGGAGAGAGAGAGCATGTGAAAGCATGTGTGAGAGCATGTGTGTGAGAAAGCGAGAGAGGGAGAGAGAGAGAGAGAGTTTGTGCGTGTCACTAATCCAGGGGTTCGAACCCCCCCCCAATTTTTTTTTTTTTTGAAAAACATGAAAAACATTTTTTTTATAGGTCCAAAACACTCCCCAAGTATTAGCGATCACACCCATGTAAAAAAATTCACTCTAGGACGAAGGATCTTGGTGTGCATAGAGGACACACACACACACAGAATTTTGGCTTTATGTATATATATATATATATATATATATATATATATATATATATATATATATATATATATATATATATGACGGTGTGCAATCTTCCAACATGTTTTCCATTGTGACCTGGTGTGACTGATGCCCCGAGGTGGCTGATACCTCTGTGTTCATGGCAGGAACCCTAACCGCTGCGTATAGTGTCACGTGACACAAGTTTATCTTTTAACTACTTTATTTTGTGTTTTCTTCGCTACAGTTAAAACTATATAGTTCACAGATTTGACAAATAATACTCATGTCAGTACGCCACCGTCTCAGTTGACGGAGAGGAACTATGTGATTCGGTACTTTCAGATTCATTCATTTCAACACTTGACACAATATGGAACTGTTGGTCTGTCCTGAGTAACAATGTTTACTGTCATCCATATAAAAGACAACTGAACCACTGTCGTTTCTCGTTGATGTATAAATATCTTATGTATTTATGGTGTAGTAGTCATTATGGTTTTATTCTTACCTCATCAATCCATGTCTGAGTTTCGGGAAGTGGGGGCAAGAGATGGGAAGTTAAGA
Organism: Petrolisthes manimaculis; assembly: GCA_034508575.1. Lineage (NCBI taxonomy): Eukaryota > Metazoa > Arthropoda > Malacostraca > Decapoda > Porcellanidae > Petrolisthes > Petrolisthes manimaculis. The sequence goes on from JAWZYT010000802.1 coordinate 64,127, forward strand.
GGATGCTGTCTGCTAAATTGGAGCTCTATGCATCCTCCAAACTTTGCCACGAAACTGATCCCTCATAAGAAACACCAAGGTCGTCTGCTTTCTGGCATAGTCTGTAGTATTCATGGAACTTCAATTTTAGAAGAAGATATAGTGTTCCCTTAAATGTATAGCCTACTGTGGTTATAAATTAGTTCCCTTAACAAAATTACCTTTCGTCACACCAAGATTTACTCTATGTGGATAGATTATCTTTACGAAATCATATTTATTTTGTAATATAGACGATAAGGATATCTCTACCCAGGATCAAGAGAATACCCATTTATTGATTCAACTCATAACCTACCGAAATGTTCTGGAACGCAATAACGCTGACGTGTATATGTATAAAATTATTGTCAATAAGCTGGGTCTAGAATTATTACTATTCATTAGTACTATCTTCAAGTAGAGAAAATTCATTTTTTCATCTCACTGGCTTGCGATAATTATCACCGTCGTCATCCCTGATATTTCCTTAAACTCTACGATATGACATCCAAGTCGACCGTGTTAAGACATATATAGCTGGTATTGTAATATGCATGAATATTGTAAGCTTATGTAATTTGAAACCCTGTGGGAGTAGCTTGTCCTATGTAGCCAACACCGTATGGAAAACATGTTGAAAGATTGCACACCGTCATATATAGTGTGGGCTGGTTACTCCATTGAAACAGTAGCATCCTTTGTTGCGCAATAAATGTTAATTTGTTTATATTGTTTTCATTATATTTGGTTATCAATATCATTCTGAGAACATAATTCTGTAGTTGAGCATAAAACATTGTTTTCAGTAGCATATAGAGAGATACATGAGAATTACATTGACTACCATTACTGTCCTTGTGGTCCATATTGTGTCACATGTTCTGCATAGTAATGCTGGATGTAAGTAAAAGTAAGTTTATATATCTACATATATATTTTGATAACAAATGGCCATAATTCAGACTAGCAACATACTAGCAAATGGCAATACATGAAACCAATATTCCTTCTGATTTAAGAAGACGAAATGCTGTGGGTGGGATTATGCAGGCAAGAATGCGTATCTGCCAACACCTTTGTTCTACATAACTATTATCATATCCTTTCGCTTACATAAATTTGAAGGACTATGGATGATAAGGGAAAAAGGCCTATGTCATTAAACTTTGAAAGAACGAATGAGAGGGTTAAAAATATGAGAAAGAAAAGATAAAGAATATTTCAGAAGGCAAGGAAGGATGAGAGAGAGAGAGAGAGAGAGAGAGAGAGAGAGAGAGAGAGAGAGAGACAGCCTTAGACAGGGGAGAGGAGGTTGTGTGAGGTTGCCAGTTACTTGAAAGATATAGGTATTAAGTTTATTTTACGGCGAGAAAAGGTGATAAAGAGGGGGACTACCAGCATGAGGGGTGAAAAGAATATAGTTAAAGCTGAAGACAGAAAATTAATTGTCTCGGCTCCGTTATTTGTTGCTTAATATCCAAAGGATAATAATTATAATAAGCATCTCTCTACGGGGGTGAACAACAGACAGTGTCTTTGTTTAATAGATCGATCAAATGCAATATAATGAAGCACATATTATAAATGTTTTTAATTTATTTTCAACTACTCACCCTTATCTGTCCTATACACGACCGATGCCCTATCCATATGGCGAGGAAAGTTCAAAAATAGTTTACTGCTCATGATTATTTGCAGGTGATAGATTTGTCTATTTAAGACTGCGATATGAACCCTATAGAAAATGTATGAGGTTCTATCGTTAACACGTGGGAGCCAGAACGACAGAACCACAGCAGATTTGCTACGTCACACCAGAACACAGTGGGAGATTTTTCGGGGAAAACCATATATATTATACAGTGAGGAGGCATGGTGCCTCAATGCCCGAGCGACTGGAGACTGTCAATTGATGAGTAATGAAATGAAATATGTAATCTACAGTATTTCAAGCCTTAATATGTTCATAGAAGTGTATATAAATAGTGTATGAATCTCGTGCTCTGTATATCTCTGCCCGGAATCGAGCCAAATCTGTTCTCCGACTAACCAAAAAATCTTTCATCCGTGCCAAGTGCAATGACCTGTCCAACTCCTCCACCTCTCGTTCTTTCTGGCATCTAGCCAAAAATCTCTCCAGTAACTTTACTTCTTCCTCTTTCCCTCCCCTCATCCTTCCTGATGGAAGTGTTGCCATCTCTTCAACTGATAAAGCTGAACTCTTCTCTCAAACCTTTGCCTCTAACTCTAAACTGGACGATTCCGGCTCTGTTCCTCCAACTCCACCCCCCTCTGACTTACTTATGCCTGCCATCAGAATCTCTTCAAAGGAAGTATTTTCTGCCCTCTCTGGCCTTAACACTCGGAAGGCGTATGGACCTGATGGGATTCCTCCTGTTGTTCTCAAGAACTGTGCTTCCGTGCTGACACCCTGCCTAGGCAAACTGTTCCGTCTATGTCTATCATTTAACACTTTTCCTTCTTGCTGGAAGTTTGCTCTGATCCAACCTGTTCCGAAAAAAGGAGACCGTTCCCAACCCTCAAACTATCGCCCTATTGCTCTGACCTCATGTCTATCTAAAGTCTTCGAATCTATTCTTAACCTCAAAATTCATAAGCACCTTATTTGTCATGACCTTCTTTCAGATCGCCAGTATGGTTTCCGTCAGGGACGATCTACTGGCTATCTTCTATCCCTCCTCTCTGATTCATGGTCATCCTCCTTTCGGAACTTTGGTGAAACTTTTACTGTTGCCCTCGACATATCCAAAGCTTTTGATAGAGTCTGGCACAAAGCTTTAATCTCCAAACTGCCCTCATTCGGTTTCTATCCCTCTCTCTGCACCTTTATCTCTGATTTCCTTTCTGACCGTTCTATAGCTGCTGTTGTAGATGGTCACTGCTCTTCTTCCAAGACTATCAATAGTGGTGTTCCTCAGGGTTCTGTTCTATCACCCACCCTCTTTCTTTTGTTCATTAATGACCTTCTTAACTGTACCTCTTCCCCTATCCACTCCTATGCTGATGATTCCACACTACACTACTCCACTCATTTTGACAATCGTCCATCCCAGCAGCTCCTCTCCACATCACGTGATGATGCAGTAGCTCTCCTGACTTATGATCTTTCCCTCATCTCTAACTGGGGCAGAGAGAACCTTGTTGTTTTCAATGCCTCAAAAACACAGTTCCTTCATCTTTCAACTCGTACTAATCTTCCTGATGTCTATCCCCTCTCCTTTAACGATACACAACTTGACCTTTCCTCTTCTCTTAATATTCTTGGAGTCTTTCTCTCATAATCTCTCCTGGAGATATCACATTACCTCTCCGACTAAAATCGCCTCAAAGAAGTTAGGTGTGCTGCGCAGATTCCGTGAATACTTCACCCCCACACAGTTACTGTCTCTGTACAGGGGTCTCATCCACCCCTGTATGGAATATGGCTCTCATGTGTGGGGGGGATCAACCTTCACAACACTACTGGACAAGGTGGAATCAAAGGCCTTTCGTCTCATCAACTCTCCTCCTCTTACTGATTCACTACAACCTCTCTCTCTTCGCCGCAGTGTTGCATCACTTTCTCTCTTCTATCGCTATTACACTGGACATTGCTCTTCTGAACTCTCTCAATGTATGCTTCCTCCCCTCAGGAGAACATGCAACACTCGTCAAGCCTCTCGTTCTCACCCCTTTTCTGTCCAACTCCCTCATGCAAGAGTTAACCGGTACTCTCAGTCTTTCATATACACAACTGGTCAACTCTGGAACACTCTACCTTCATCCATCTTTCCACTTTTCTACAACTTATGTACCTTCAAACGCAATGTGTCAGGGCATCTCGAACGAAATTGGACATGATTTTGGACCACTCTCTCACTGTACTATGTAGATGAGGACGGTAAGCGGGCCTGTGGCCTTTGTCCTCATCTTTGTTAATAAAAAAAAAAAAAAAAAAAAAAAAAAAAAAAATATCATCGTGGCTAAGAGTCTAAAGCAATACATATATCGGTGCTTATAATAATAATAAGACAACAAAACAAACATTACACATGCTTAATGGAAACGTGAGGTTGAAGTATAAACTTCAGGTTATAATAAGTTAACAGTTATTATAATTGTGCTTATTATAATTACAGTGTGGTGCCTACAGACCCAGTTGGATTATGGGTTTGAATGCTTCCTGACGAGGACTTGTGGAGATTTCACAAATTGACAAAGTCATATAAATAATAACCAATAAATGTCTGATTTCAATTTTTCCCTATTTTAATTAGTAATAACAATAGTTGTGACACAATATCTTCTAAATGTTGTGATTGGTTCACTAACACTGGGCATCTGAATGGCTGGCCTAGATGTTGACCTCAGATAAATAAATAAAGGTAATAAATATATTCGTCATATATAACGGATTGTATTTGCATACCACATATCACTATTATTTCTATTCTGGTCGTGTTTGCGCATTAACAGATTATGCAGCAACACACAGAATGATGGTGGTGGTGGTAAGATGGAGAGTAAAGGAATGGTGGGATGGAGGGAGAGGAAACAGTGAATTGAATAAGGGAGGACGGGGTGAGGAAGAACAGATGGAGTAGTAATTGGGTAATTAACATCTTACACTATAACTATTATCCTTTGGTAACCAGTTACACAATAAACGTTTCTTAGAAAATGTCATGAATGATACAGGATAAAAATAAAGGATTTACTTGAAATGTAACTTAACACTGAATAGGTGGTGCATCGCTTGATATATTAGTCATAAAAAACTGGTGTCGTGTTAATTATATTAGGTAAAATCTGGATTCATTTCAAATAATAGTGTATAGATCATGACACACGATATATAATGGGGTTGTAATAAGAAAATAACACCACAAAACACACCCATACATGCACAATTGATAGTAAATATACGTGTTTCCTACGGTACAAGTCGGTTTGTTTATCATTTTCTAAGTGACAGTTACACGATGATATATTCCTACAAGTGTTCATACTATTTTTAGTGTTGAAATCATGAAATACGATACATAATAGTAGTAATACGAGTGAGTTGACAAGGGACTTGGGCGGGAAACTGAACTCGCCATGCCGTAGTCACACCGCACTCACGCATACACACAGACACACCCCTGTCTCACGCACAAACATGGTTCACTTCAACTCGCCCTATCTCCACAACTATTCATTGTACAGCCCTCCCAATGGTACCATTGGAAAGAGGAAGAGTTGAAGGTAAGGATGGAACAATTTTGAAGTCAGTACACTATATAGGTTAAGAGTGTGAGCGTTGTGAATATAGGGCAAATCGAGGAATTTTGACGCTAGCGGCAGGGTAGAAATGTGGAGGCCAAGGCCGCTTGAGGCCGCTTGAATACTAGGTCGTCCCGCCGCGCAGGTAGGGAGAGCGTGCTGACGTCACCCAGAAGAGTCTCTCGCTCCCTCACTCATTGATACCCTTTACAAACCCTGCCCAAAACACTACCTTTTGAACTGGTTACATGATATTTGATATTATTGGAGGCAGATGTAGTATGATGCAGCTTGTGACCATTATTCCTTATAGCATTATTCATTCAAGCACTAAAAGAGTAGCCTATAGCTTTTGATATGATAAATATCTCTCTCTCGCTCTCGTGATCAGATGCCAACTTTTAGTTATTTCCAAGCCTAGTTGAAGAAAAATGTAGGCATTAATATTTTAATATAACAACAAATATAATACATAAATTACGGTACTAAGAGTATAAGTTTGAACTTCATAATTCATCATGCATACCATGTAGGATATAATTATACAATACGTATTCATAAATAATACCATTCATTATTCTTTCATCGAGTTCTTACCTTAGTTTGGACATTTTGTTAGTAAATTTCCTTTGTGAATTTCGCTTTCTGTTTAATAATCGTACCCTGAAAAATATGCGACAACGAACAAAAAACCTAATCACATTTTCTGGTAACTCTACAAAATTTCTAACTTCACTTACTAATGATGTTACACATTTTGGTCCCTCTCTAAGTTCCTTATCTCCGTGATAACAAATAAATAGTCTTTCCATATGTTTCAGTTGATCACAAAAAATATTGCTGGGTCTCTTTAACTTTCCTTCTGTTCGAGAAATTGTACCAATCCAGTCTTCTGTGTTTCACTACTTTCCATCTCATGATTTTGTGATGAAGCTGTGCATTTCGTATAGTTTAAGCAAAGACTGAGAAGATATGAGCATGCCTTTCTGAAACTGAAAGAAACTTTTTCTACCTCAAACTTTCATTGATTTAATGGTGTTCACCATATCCTCCAAAGCTTTATTTTGATCTTGTAAGTTGAGTCCAATGGCATGTCTGGTGAACTTTGCATCATAACTCAATCTGGAGTTCAACAAATCAAACCATGAATCCACTAGACTCTAGAGAAATGAACTTGCTCGTACCTTCCCAATCTTTGCTCTGCAAAAGTCCTTTCTGACCAAAATACTGCAAGTACTTAGCTGTAGTTTCTGATAGCAACTGAACAGCCTTCATGACGTTCATCCTTTTAACTCCTGTTACATCAACATGATTATGTGACAAATTATATGTGGTTTTTAGGTCATGGACATTTCTTCTGATTAGTTCACGAACACATTCACTATTGACTTTCATAGTATCATGTATAATAAACCCATAGTCAAGAAAATTGTTGCGAATCAGCTTAATCAAGTGAGGGGCATCATCAAATACATATACGTCTCTGTCTGCAGCAGCTGGATTAGTGAAAGAGGTATTATGAACATTTACACTCAGACTGTTCCATAATCTTACATTTGTGGGACTGAGATAATTCACTATGGCTACTACTGGGTATCCTTGCTCATGTCTGTATCAAAATTATAGTATATTACCTGTTTCCATGGGCTAGTAAGGCCTCTTATCATTGCACACTGGACTTTAGTTTTGAGGGCGTAGAGAGTATCCATGCCTTTATCATAAGTCCATTCAGCTGCCAGGCTCATTTTATCAAATGATAACACACTAAATAAACGCTCAAAATCGCTCAAATACGTGGGTCTGATTGGGTCAAGGTGATGTGAGGTGAGGTGAGGTTAGTGACCAATCCTGTCTGTCTTCAGTCTGACGTCATGCGCGTGGTAGGACGAGTTTAGAGACAGACGCGGGAAGACCTTCTATTCAAGCGGCCTTGGTGGAGGCAAGGTCTACCCTTCCCGGTCGCATATTTCCACTCTCTGGTAGAATATAAACATAGGGGAAACAACAACCAATCAGAGCCCGTGGAGCCCAGTAATGACGTCATAGAAAGTATTGCCAGCTAAATGCCCCGAAAACACCTCTGCAATCTACAATTTCACGGGTTTTACAGAATATCTATATTAGTATTAAACGTATATATTTAGTATACATCACTAATTAAACACATTATTTTCAAATGAGACTCATTCAATAAATATTTCTGTAGTTTTATTTATGCGATGTCTATTGGTAATGATGAGCACTGTTCATTAATTCCATCTCACAAGGTCGATAATAATTTAATTAGTTTTATATAATACTAGCATATAATATATAATAAATAAATGCATATCACTTATAATAATGTATATATATATATGTTTTGTACCAAATTGTATGAAGTACTGTACACAAAATACAAGATTCGAGTGTTAAATCTAATGGTTTGTGACCCTGTTCTATGTTCCCCTTAGATTGTTTACGTTACAGAGCCACCGCCGCATTCAAACCAGCCCTGTGAGCACTGTAACTGTTGATAGCAACAATGAATATCGATCTTAATTTTGAGAAAGAATGCTTTCAAAATGTTGATGTCAAGAGAGAAGAGGACTGTTTGTGTCTTAGAACAAACATTAAGTCCAGGGAGGAATTCCCACATTGGAGGGAGGTTTTTTCGGTAAAAAATCATTAGTGCTTCAACTCCTACAAGCTCTACTCAGTTGGCACAAGAAAACTTTTTAGACAGAAGTTGATATGTCTTCACAAAGGGAAAATTAAGACTTCAACTGGGTAAGTATGGTCTAAATTTAAGTATCATTGATTAAATCTATACTGTATTGCTAACTTACGTACACAGTTTAGTCAGTGTTTAGCAGGGTCCCATGGGCCTATGATTGTTTGTTTCCTATTTCCTACTATTTAATTATCAAACTGTGTCTGTCAGATTATAATATTGGTATAACTGCATAAGAGTTACACATGGCAAATATTTACAATTTATGTCTTTCATTATTTGACAATAGTATGTTGGTGTGTAATGAATTTAAGATGAAATTGCACTTATTTTTTCCATAACAGCCTATGGAAAAATTGCAGCATTCCAGAGCCTAAGTAGTGTTCTCTTTCCCTTGTACATAGTGGACAGTCGCAGTAGTCTGCCTAAGTTACGTACATTTAGCTGGCAATACTTTCTATGACGTCATTACTGGGCCCCACGGGCTCTGATTGGTTGTTGTTTCCCCTATGTTTATATTCTACCAGAGAGTGGAAATATGCTTCCCGGTCTGCAGGGGTTAAACAAATGATGTGGCCAAAGTCCCAGTTAAAATACTCCAAGTCTGTGTATGTCCACATAGACGTAACCAGTCAATATATCACTGGGACTCATCGTTACCGGAGGGCATTAACGCATGGGTTGATCTGAAGGCACAGTTTGGTTGGTTGGTTGCTTATCACAGGCGTGTTGTTTATTCTTTACTTTTCTTTCTACCCTTCTCTACTCTCTTTCCGTACACTTCCACGTCTCTCCAGCTCCTATATGTGCCCTACATCTTTTTCTCTCCACCTTGTGTTGTGTTTGTACCCATGTACCGCTTTCTGCTCATCTCTTCCTCCTTGTATCAACCCTCTTTCTCCTCATCTCTTCTTCCTTGTACCCACCCTCTTTCTTCTAATCTCTTTCTCCTTGTATCCATCCACTCTCTTCTCTCCATCCCCTCTCTTTGTGTGTACTATCTTTAGCTCTACCCACCACATTCCCCGTCTCATCATTCCCCTCTATCTCTGTCCCCAGGGCCACATAAACACTCCACTCCAGCGACAATGACGAACCAGACAGTGCATATACCTTCTCCCCCACACGTATACCACCTCAGGGTTATGCAGGAACCAATTCATATTATTCTTTTTTGTTTAGTTGTTTAAAAGTTCGTGGGAATAACTACTGGTCCCATTTTAACCTACATCAAGACCCTTTCTTTACTCTTACTAGTTTATGAACCTTTTGAGATGTTAAATAATCTTAGCACGTACATATATCAAATGGAGCCATTAAACGCGATTTTTTTTTATATGATTAATAATATAAGTCATCCTCCTCTATGATATAAAGGTTAAATGGTACATACATACAGTCACGTCTCCTTCCACAATATGTGTGAGAGTAAAATGGAGACACTAGGATATATTGATCACTACTTACACTTCGGTTGAAACCTCCACACAAACCTCCTTCAGGACTTTCAGGAGTTTGGAGATAAATTTCAGATTTCACGTGCTACATAATCGTTATGTGATTCATGTAAACGTAATCTCGGCTACAATTAACATTTTCCAGCTAAAAGATTTCATAGTGGCCAGGCAGGGTATGATTGCAATGCTACATTACCCATAAAATTATTGGAGTTATTCATCTCAATGTGTGTGTGTGTCTTTTTTTTTTTTTTTTTTGTGTGTGTGTGTCCAGACACCGTGGTGAGAAGACGTGTCCACTCCAGCTCCGTGACAATGGCTAAGGTGTCTGAGACAAAGACGATACCCCGAAACCAACTCGAGAACTTAAGGAAGAGTGAACTGGTTGATATGATCATAACAATGAGAGATGATGAAGGCACTGCAAACATAACCATGAAATTGAGTGAGGTGATGGAAGAACTAGACAATATAAAGAAGCTCGTGGTGTCGCCTACAAGTGTCATCAACAAGAAGATGGATGCCTCGGAAGCCAAAATTGATAAACAAGCTGACGTCATCTACAAGCAGCAGCAGGAGTAGGAGGACAGGCTTGGGGGGTTAGGGGGGTGCAGGAAATGGGGGACAGGCTTTCTACCCCCCCCAAGCCTGTCCCCATATTCCCGCACCCCCCCAAGCCTGTCCCCTATTCTCACCCCCCCTTAATTAAATGTCTCAATTACCGCTAAACTAAGAAAAAAAAAGATCACATCAATAGAGTATTTTCTTTTCAGAATTAATAAAGCATGCATATGCCAAAATTTCGGGTAAAAAATTCCGGACACCCTGTATGTGTGTGTGCCTTCACTCGAGTTACCAATATTACAACAACGAAAGACCCTACTATGTAGTAACACCTTGGTGATGGTAGAGATTAGGATGAGGTGTGGTGTGGGTGTATAAAAGTTGTGATGGGAGTTTAGTAAGTATATAAGGTTGACGGTATGAATGTATGTATGGGTACACGTTGAGGTGGTCGAAATAGGAGCTTGGGAGGTCTTAGAAATAGGAAGGACCAGGGTAAGAATAGTGGGAGGAAGAGAAGGAGGAGGGATATAGAGGAGATAGGAAATGTCATGGATGGGTAGATATCATACAAAGGATAAGTGGCGCCACACAACTGTTTATAGCTCTCCTTATCCTTCAATTCTATTCATTCTATTCATATTCCCCACCCCCATCCAACTTCCCAACCCCCATCCAGCCTCACAATTCCGTCCAATCTCCCCACCCCTATCCATCCTACTTTCCCCCTTTACCAGCTTCCCTCCCCCCATCCAGCCGCCCCCCTTTCCAACTTTCTTCCATCTAGTCTCCCCCCCCTATCCAGCTTCCTCTGCCCCCCCCCTCCCCCCAAATCCAGCCTCCCTCTCCCTCATCCAGCCTCCTCCCCCATCCAGCTATCCCTCATGCCCACCCCAGTCACCCTTTGGAGGAATAGGTAGTCTTCCATTTCAACCACTTTGGTGCGAAGTAAAAACAAACAAGCCATCAAGTAACTTTTAATTGGTGATGACTTACTTTGCCCTGAGAGAGAGAGAGAGAGAGAGAGAGAGAGAGAGAGAGAGAGAGAGAGAGAGAGAGAGAGAGAGAGAGAGAGAGAGAGAGAGAGAGAGAGAGAGAGAGAGAGAGATGTTTTTTTTGTGTGTGTAATTTTAGTGTGTGTGTGTGTGTGTGTGTATTTTCGTGGTCTAAAAGTTAATAATAACCTGACCTAATAACCATAAACTATAGTCTATTTGTAATCAACCATCACTTCACCTTCCTACATACACTCTGTAATATAATCATAGCAGCAAACCTCATCATCTTTGCTAATTAAAACAAACAAGTAGCAACAATATCGGCTTATCTATATGTAAAGGAAGTGGTGTTAGTGATGGTGGTCGTGGTAGTGGTGGTCGGGGATGGTGGCAGTGGTAGTGGTGGTGATGGTGGTGGTGGTGGTCGTAGTGGTGGTGATGGTGGTCGTGGTCGTGGTGGTGGTGGTGATGGTGGAGATGGTGGTTGTGATGGTGGTGGTGGTAGTTATGTAAATGATGGTGATGATGGTGGTGGTGATAGTGGTTATTCTAGAATCTTTATGGTATTGATAGTGATGGTGGTGGTGGTGGTTATTCAACTTGTTCTGGTAATGATGTTGGTATTGGTAGTGATAGTGGTGGAGATTACTCTTATGGCACTGTTGGTGATGGTCGTGTGTGTGTGTGTGTATGTGTTGTAAGCCAGACTAGATTTGGTTTGCTAAAGAAAGAAAACAACATATGTGATTATTCTGTTTATACATGCACAAATTTATACCAACTCAAATGCTCCTTTAACCCAATCATGTAGAAATAAACAACAATCTGTCACAATTTACATCTTACAGTATAATTATATAGAGAGGAAATGAATTGATGATTGGACGAGTGAACGAATTAATAGTTTAATCAATGAAATTGCCTCATATCCGTTTGTATTCCTTATTTGTATTTACAGTATCAGGGTTTCCATTTTCAAGATTTTTATTTACTTGTAGTATTGTACAGTAGCCCTTAACTCTTGCGAGGTCCCGAGATTATTGGGTGTAGCACCAGATGAAAGATTGGAGCTTCATGGTGATGTTGGTACCGTAGCTTCTCTTCTGCCCCACTAGATGACACCATAACGATGATAACAACACCTTATTTATGCACGTCACTAACAGCATCTTTGAATATTGTCAGGCATCTTCTATGTTGTGAGTTGATAATTAACAATGTTTTCTTAACGTGTTGGCATAGCCAGGATAATTGACGGACAACTGGACCCATCAAATCACCACTGAAAAATCCCAGACGCTTCTCGTGGACTCAAACCAGGGCCCTTGCCATTTGCAGTCCGTCTCTTTATCCACTCTGTCACCGCCTCCCACAATTTGCTGTAATATCATGAAAGCGATATCAGGGTTTGTAGCAATATACTTAAGTTTAGCGTGTAAAAGATAAGTTTTCTGTTGTAATGAAACATTACTTTGAAGAAAACGTGACCAAAGTGAAATTTCCAGGACAAACAAGATCAAACAATATACGTATATAAAGATATACTTTTATTAAGGGACCCTGTGATGTTGTCGGAAAATTGGAGGTAAATGAGTCCTTCAAATATTGCCACGAAACACCAGCTTGTTTCGTGGTATAGTCAGGAGGAATCAGTAGTCTCCAATTATCATACACGATCACAGAGTCCTGAATTGATTTGCTACAGACAGACTTGGGAATCAATGTTGTTGTATTTGTGTTGTATTTCGTGTTGGCTGCCTGGATACCTATACACGAAAGACTTGGGAATTGGCCTCATGGTCTTTAGGATGGGGTCGTGGTGGGTCATGCTGGGTTCGTAGTGGGTCGTGCTGGTCATGCTGTTCCATCACGTGTTCTGACTGGTCGTCAATTCCTTGTGCCATAATCTTGTTCTTGGTTTCTGGAAGGAGTGTGACGATGAACGCTGCCGCCAGTGATGTCAGACTAAACAGAGCAGATGGACCCCATACCAATACCTCACCCTGAAGCAATGACAAAATAGTATAAAACACTTGCATTAACAGAAATTAGCAACTCTTTCTTTCTCTCTCTCTACGAGACGGTGTATAGCTGTGTTGATGACAAACAGGCACCAAGTCTCTATCATAATAATTGCTGGTTACATTAATTTCACAAGTTTTGCTCACAACATGGGACTATAATTAATGAATTTCTTGTTCATATTTTATAACACCATCTTTGTTAAAAACCAGGACACACTTACGAAAATGTCGTTTATGTAGGGTGAGCAAGTACTACTCAGCTTAGCAAACATATTGGCTTCTCCCATAACTCTTGCTCTGTACTTGGTGGAGAAGAGTTCAGTGGAGTAATAGAGGATGAGACCAAACGCTGCAGTGATGGCCATCTTACCACCCAGGGACAACACCATCTTGGCCCACGAAGGAACTGTGTGGGTTGGAAGAACACACGGAATTACTCAATAAAATTTAGTATATGCACACGAAATACTCAAGAATCATCAAGGGTAAAATTATTGTCCTGTTCCTCTACGACTCTATGTTATAATATGGGCTAGTTAGGAAAAAGAAAGTGCCCCAAATTTGAAGCTAATGGTTTGATATTGATTCAAGGGGTATGGTACATTGCTGGTATATCTGGAGCAACTAATCCCTCTAAACTATTCCAAGCAACAACAAACCACCTTTATTTTTGTGTATCCGGTCCTGTTTCCTGGCATACTTTGAAGGAATTAAGTCGCTCTTATGTACAGCTCCGGACAGATCAATGGTCTACACCATAATTATCCATCTGTGTCTTGGTTTGGGCCTCATCGGATCTGGCAACATTTGCGGTGGAGGGAGATGATAGTGAGAGAGAAGGAGAGAAATGTGGGCGGGGCTATATGGAGGGTAACGAATTATCAGGTAGAGAAGACGGTGTGTCAGGAGGAATGAATGAATAGTATCGAATCACCAGTAGTTCAAAGCAAGGTTCATTTAACTTTTTCAGTCGTGACCCAGTTTTTACTGACATCATTCTCGCGACCCATACAGAAAGATCTGTTACAAATGACCAGAATTATCAACTTAAGAAACTGCAAGGCCAGAAAATTAAATGCAATAATTATGATTAAAATTCATTTTAATCAGAATTATTTACAGAATTATAAACACTGCGGCCACTGCCTCATCTACCCCTCTCTCTCTCTCTCTCTCTCTCTCTCTCTCTCTCTCTCTCTCTCTGAAGAAGGCTAATATTTGTGCAATTACTTTGTTTTATTGATAATTAAATATATGAATATTCGATTATAAAAATATGTTAGGTGGATTCGTATGTGAACTTCATATTTATTTAATGACACAAATATTATTATTGTATTTTATTCATGCGTTAATTTTTGTGAGTTTGGAGGAATTCGGGACCCATAGTTTGAAATATCAGGGTTTAGAGAAGTGCATACTGCATTAACCCCTGCAGACCGGGAGGGGGGGTCCTTGCCTCCACATTTCTACCCTGCCGCTAGCGTCAAAATTCCTCGATTTACCCTATATTCACAACGCTCACACTCTTAACCTATATAGTGTACTGTCTTCAAAATTGTTCCATCCTTACCTTCAACTCTTCCTCTTTCCAATGGTACCATCGGGAGGGCTGTACGATGAATAGTTGCGGAGATAGGGCGAGTTTAATTGGACCATGTTTGCGCGCGAGACAGAGGTGTGTCTGTGTGTACGCGTGAGTGCGGTGTGACTGCGGCATGGAGTTCAGTTTCCCGCCTTAGTCCCTTGTCAACTCACTCGTATTACTACTATTATGTATCGTATGTCATGATTTCAACACTAAAAATAGTATGAACACTTGTAGGAATATATCATCGTGTAACTGTCATTTAGAAAATGATAAACAAACCGACTTGTACCGTAGGAAATATGTATATTTACTATCAATTGTGCCTGTATGGGTGTGTTTTGTGGTGTTATTTTCTTATTACTACCCCATTATATATCGTGTGTCATGATCTATACACTAAATAATAATTTGTAACCTTGTAGGAATATCATGGTGTCACTCACGTACATATATTCACTACGGTATTGTCTTACGATCGTTAGAGCACAAATTCGGACAAGGGCAATTATTTAAAAATCGCCCAGCCATCGTGGGGTCCCAGAATCGACTGAGTGGGTAGCGGATCGATATTGTGAGTGTATTTTCTCGCCCAACGACAAGAAAAACTAGCCGTACAGGGCGCGAAATAGCGCTAAATCGCTGTGACGGTAGGTGTTGTTACCCGGTTCCTTACGTACGACGCTCTATCACATCAACCGGTCTTTAGGTGTTAACGTAGGTGGATATAGGAGAGAAGAAATGT
This sequence comes from Petrolisthes manimaculis, assembly GCA_034508575.1. Taxonomy (NCBI): domain Eukaryota; kingdom Metazoa; phylum Arthropoda; class Malacostraca; order Decapoda; family Porcellanidae; genus Petrolisthes; species Petrolisthes manimaculis. The sequence goes on from JAWZYT010000802.1 coordinate 79,502, forward strand.
GATGATTTAAGGCGAGGGTGAAGGGGAAGAGGGGAAGAAAAATGAAGGTGATTAGTTGAAAAGTAATAATAAACAAAAATCATTAAAATATCTGTTATATTATATCCTTTAAATAAAGGCAGTGTCTTTTGTTCACCATCTTAGTGCGATTGACAACTGAATTATCCTTTGGATATTAGACAGCTATCCCTGTATTCCTTTATCTCTCGTGCTTGTCCCGTAGAGGGGTATTGCCTGTAATGATGTGGGCAATACCTTAAGGGTTGTGGCGCCCCTTCGGCCCCAGCCACTAGCATACATTTCTTCAACTGTCCTTCCGTTCTTCCTATATCCTTCTTGCTTGTGTAACGTCGCTATTTTTATCCCCCTTACTTTACTGGAGGAGGATAAAAAAAACCACGGCCTTTTACAATAAAAAAAAAATAACACACCAGTGTATGATACTCTATCCTATACTTGATCAACCCGGTCTGGGAAAAAAAAAGGACTGAGGACTGAACTTGCCTTGCGAATACCATGAAAAAAATCATACAAAGGCAAGTCCAGTTCCTAGTCAGTAACGCTGCCACCACCAGACCACAGGTTGACCGCAGGAACCAAGTTATCACACCCTGGGTGGGTAACGTAGCTTAAACCCCAGGCACGTGTGTAAGCAACCCAGAATTACTCTAACGGGGGTTCGATCAATGTCTTAAATCAAGTCAAAAATGTCTAAGTATGGACACAGTCTATTATAGTATGTATACGGTAACGGAAAACTCCACTAATTATGATTTAATTTATTTTTGTACAGTCTTTCACATAAAAAAAAATATATATATATACTCCCTAACTTTCAATCCCCCCTCCCTTAATCCTACTCCCGCTGCCCCTAGAACTGGAATAATTCCGAGTTTCGCTAGGGAACAGCACTAAACAAACAAATAATAATAAAAAAAAACAATTTACTTACTCCCCTCCATCAATAATAATAAAGAGAAAAAAAAACATACACACATATATATAATAGCATATAAAAAAAATATGGCCGAAACAGTTGTGATAGTCTAAACTTTAAATTATGCTAGCAAATCTTAAGTATTTATATTATTTATAGTACACCAGTATTATTATCGCTATGCCTTGCTGGAATGTGCTATATGGCTTTACCCAGTGGAAGACGACACGAGACTCATTAATAATCAATATCAAATGTATAATAAATATTTACCTCAATATTAACACGTGAAGTCACTTTGTAGCAGCTGTTTTAGTAGTTACCTTTACCCAGTGGAAGACGACACGAGACTGATGGTGAATCCTTGCCACAATTCATTCTCGCCTCTCTCCCCCCCCAATCTCAGCTCCTACACGGACACAAACTAGTTCCTTCTGCTACATTTTTCTATTATATTAAGTGTTCCTTCCCCCCTGATACATTCCTTTAGTTACACTAATGATTATTTAACATCCCTTAATACTCCAACCCATTATCTCTTTCTCAGTCACATAGCATACAATTATTCCTGATATTGCTTACAAATATTGTTCCGCCAACGAAAATATCACGTCCTTTTATTGGGACTCCATCCCTCACTCAACTAATTTTCTAAGTAAGTTACCAGAAAGAAATGCTGGTATTTATGGAGAGTGAAGTTAGTAATTATACATTAAAAAAACATCCTAAATAACATACATAATAAAATGGGGGTGTTACACACGTCCCCTCTTCCTTAGCTGGAACTTACAGTGAAAATTAATTTATATATATTTCCCTAACTCAATTCCCCTCCCCCTAATCTTAACATACACACCATTTGTCACTATCGCTATACCTTACTAAACAACATCAGACATTATTCCCCCTAATTTGTTGGTCAGTGTTGATAAACTGCCAACCTTACTTACAGTCCTTAGACTGCCTTTCTTCCCCGCAGGAAAGAACTTCTCTACCTAACATTACACAATACACATAATACATAATACATAATACATAATACATAATACATAATAGATATCAGTGACACCTCGTCCCAGTCAGACTCCTCTGTCAAGTCCATAACCCCGGGAGAACTTCAATAAGGTTCTACCGTCACTAAACCCATCCGCAATTGTCCCTAACAAGATCTGAGTATACTTTCATTCAATTCAATCATTCCTATTTTCATTTGCTCCTCCATTCAAACCTCAGATCCCGCACGGTATGACAACCCGGAATGCAGTAAGTGATACAGGGGCCTTGACAAAGGTTCTGACTGTATACCTGAAGAGCCCAATGGACATGTAGGGTGTACACTCCCCACCATCCTTCTCTTCCCATTAAAACTAAGTGTCCTCCAACACCCACAATAAAAAAAATTACAACTATGAGCTGAGTTCCTAGCTCGTACATTAATGTTGCCCTGTGTTGACTTCAGGTTATAGTAAAACATGACATTATCCAACGTAACTTTCCCACTTTTACCCTATTTTCTATTAATTTTCATTCACTGTTTTTCTAAATATTTCTGTTTTCTGCCTTGGTTTTTACCTCAATTTACATTTCCTCCAGAAATCTTCTTGGAGGACGTCGATGACGTGGAGGAAGTACAATATCCTCATCATCATCATCTGGTTCATTATTTTCAATTAATTCCCCTAACTGTACTATAATATCACTGTGGCTCACATAGGGCTTAATCTTTTCTGCAGCCCTCTGGATGTTTTTCCCTGTAAATGGGTCCTCTAAAATATATATCAAACCATCTCTTATTATTTCTGCCACCTTGTATGGTCCTTTCCATTTTTGGTTCAATTTGGCACAGGTACCCGGTATTATTGTTTCTTGTTTTACCCACACTAATGTTCCTAGTTCTACTTTTTCATTTTTTCTATGCCTATTGGCAAATGCCCGATACCTCCTGAGAGATACAGTACTGGCTTCTTGTATTAGCCTCTTTAGTCTCCCAGCGTCGTTGTGGTCATACGGGATGGTCGGTAGTGGTGCTGTGATGTTGCGTGGTGGATGCCTTCCGAAGAATGCGACATACGGCGTCACCCTGGTACTGCTGTGGACGGCTGCCTTCATCACTTTTTGACACTCGGCCAGCAGGTTAGGCCAACGTTGTGGATAGCCCTCGCACAACTGGGCCAACACCGTCTTCAGGGTCCGGTGCATCCTCTCAATCATCCCGTTAGCCTGTGGATGATACGGCGTGGAGAAAAGCAGCTCCACCCCATGCTGGTCTGCCCAGGTCCGCATCTCGTGGCCAGTAAACTCCTTGGCGTTGTCACACAGCACCGATCTAGGTCCGCCAAAGTCTGTAACAAACTGGTTAGCCTAGCAACAATTCCCTTGGCATGCTTACTTTTTAGTGGGTAAAACTTGGTGTACCTTGAGAAATGGTCTATGATGGTTAGAATAAATCTGTTTCCATCTTCGATGCTAACTTTTCTACTATTTTTGTTAAATTATATATTTCACTTTCTTCCTTCTTTTCTACTTTAGTTTTGTTATTAATTTCAGCCATTTGTAGGTCTACCCCTGACAACATATTCGCTAGTTCAAGTCTCTGTATCAATAATAATCTTTCTTGTTCCACTCTTACAAGGAAATCTTTTAGGGGAATTTGATCATCCACAAAAGATTCCAATCTTTCCCTACTGATTCTTTATTTTCTTATATCTCTCACTTGCTATTGGTCTCCCTGATCTATAAATTCTACTTTCTATTTCTACTATTATGACTTTAGACCCACTTTCCTTGTCTATATTTTCTGCTACTTCTAAAATTTCCTTCGTTAATTTCCTAGGTTGAGTATTTTCTTTTATATCATTACTTCCCAACCATAATATAGTGAGATCATGCCTCCACCTACTAACACTCCGCAGTCTTTCATCACTATAAAATGAATGGGTATGGGCACCTGGTAAACGATAAACTACTAACTGAGCTCCGTTAACCGTCAGTTCTCGAGGAACTTGACTGTGTCCTACTATTCCTACCTTAAACATCAGACCCAATTCCACGGATCTCCGTTAAAGCAATTTCTCTGGGTCTGATTTATCCCACTTTAGCTACCACCAATGTAACGTCGCTATTTTTATCCCCCTTACTTTACTGGAGGAGGATAAAAAAAACCACGGCCTTTTACAATAAAAAAAAAATAACACACCAGTGTATGATACTCTATCCTATACTTGATCAACCCGGTCTGGGAAAAAAAAAGGACTGAGGACTGAACTTGCCTTGCGAATACCATGAAAAAAATCATACAAAGGCAAGTCCAGTTCCTAGTCAGTAACGCTGCCACCACCAGACCACAGGTTGACCGCAGGAACCAAGTTATCACACCCTGGGTGGGTAACGTAGCTTGAACCCCAGGCACGTGTGTAAGCAACCCAGAATTACTCTAACGGGGGTTCGATCAATGTCTTAAATCAAGTCAAAAATGTCTAAGTATGGACACAGTCTATTATAGTATGTATACGGTAACGGAAAACTCCACTAATTATGATTTAATTTATTTTTGTACAGTCTTTCACATAAAAAAAAATATATATATATACTCCCTAACTTTCAATCCCCCCTCCCTTAATCCTACTCCCGCTGCCCCTAGAACTGGAATAATTCCGAGTTTCGCTAGGGAACAGCACTAAACAAACAAATAATAATAAAAAAAAACAATTTACTTACTCCCCTCCATCAATAATAATAAAGAGAAAAAAAAACATACACACATATATATAATAGCATATAAAAAAAATATGGCCGAAACAGTTGTGATAGTCTAAACTTTAAATTATGCTAGCAAATCTTAAGTATTTATATTATTTATAGTACACCAGTATTATTATCGCTATGCCTTGCTGGAATGTGCTATATGGCTTTACCCAGTGGAAGACGACACGAGACTCATTAATAATCAATATCAAATGTATAATAAATATTTACCTCAATATTAACACGTGAAGTCACTTTGTAGCAGCTGTTTTAGTAGTTACCTTTACCCAGTGGAAGACGACACGAGACTGATGGTGAATCCTTGCCACAATTCATTCTCGCCTCTCTCCCCCCCCAATCTCAGCTCCTACACGGACACAAACTAGTTCCTTCTGCTACATTTTTCTATTATATTAAGTGTTCCTTCCCCCCTGATACATTCCTTTAGTTACACTAATGATTATTTAACATCCCTTAATACTCCAACCCATTATCTCTTTCTCAGTCACATAGCATACAATTATTCCTGATATTGCTTACAAATATTGTTCCGCCAACGAAAATATCACGTCCTTTTATTGGGACTCCATCCCTCACTCAACTAATTTTCTAAGTAAGTTACCAGAAAGAAATGCTGGTATTTATGGAGAGTGAAGTTAGTAATTATACATTAAAAAAACATCCTAAATAACATACATAATAAAATGGGGGTGTTACACTTGCTGTCACATCTCTCTATCACCTTTTCCTAGTGTTATTTGACCTCGCTGTTGCGCCACTTAATATCAATCTAATCCCTCGTGCTTGTAGTCCACCTTATTTATCACCTTCTCCCAAGCACAGCTGTTTGTTTATTGTTTATTTTTTCGGTAGAAGTCGGTTAAATTTTCTAACTGTTTTAATAATCATATTTATCAACAAATTCATTAAGCTATTTACCAATATTTTTTCTTCTAAATATGCATTTCCTTAAAAATAATCGATTTTAAAATTGAGTGGCGTTTTCAACAAACTTGGTAAAATTTTTTGCATAGGCTATAATTATATATTACAGTATCTCTCAAGTAACTGGCAACCTTACACATCCTCCCTAATGTTTTATCCCTCTTTCACTTGCCCTTCCCTCCTTTCATACCATTTACCTTGTCTTTCTCATATTTTTAACCTTGTCATTCGTTTTAAAACAGTTTTAATGACATAGGCCTTTCTCCCTTATCATTTATAGGCCTAGTCCAATTATATGATTCGAAAAGCTGCACCAGTAAACGGTGATAGAGAGGTGAGACTGCAAGCAGGAAGGAAATAAAAAGAAAAGAAGGATAGTTGAAGAACTAAAACCTAGTGGCTGGGGCCGAAGGGGCGCCAAAACCCTTAAAGTATTGCCCACATCACTAATGCAGGCAATACCCTCCTATACGGAGTCAATATGTAGAGAAATTAGAAAACAACTAGAGACTTATGGGGAAAGATATATAAATTATTTAGAATAAAAGTATTGTCAGATACACATTAATAACGGGATTATCCCAGCCAAAGCATTTCGCCTTCATAAAACTGAAGGACTATAGGTTTCATGCATTGCCATTTGCCAGTCTGTTGCTAGTCAAAATGTTAACTTGTTAAAGCCATTTGAAGAAAAGAGAAATATATTATATCTTTCTTTTTAAGTTACTTATAAGTATTTTTTTATTAAAATCTGTTTCGATATACATTACCTTACTTTTATCTAGTTCCAGCATTACTGCACAGATCACCATATGACACAATAATGACCACAAGGACAGTAATGGTGATCAACGTGATGCTCATATATCTCTCTATAGGTTAATGAACTCAATGTTTTATGCTCAACTTAAGAATTATGTTCTCAGTATCACAATGATAGACAAAAATAATTAAAACAATATAAAGAAATTATCTGTTATTATAGGACAAATATTCAACTGCCTCGGTGCTGCTGTCATATATATATATATATATATATATATATATATATATATATATATATATATATATATATATATATATATATATATATATATATATATATATATATATATATATATATATATATATATATATATATATATATATATATATATATATATATACTGGGTCGCAGGCTCACAAGAATAAATACATGAATAAAATAGAATAATAATGTTCGTGACAATAAAATAAATATGAAGTTCATACATAAATCCACCTAAAATATTTTTATAATCGAATATTCATATATTTAACCCCTGCAGACTGGTTGACGTGATAGAGCGTCTTACGTAAGGAACCGGGCAACTGCACCTACCGTCACAGCGATTTAGCGCTATTTCGCGCCTTGTACGGCTAGTTTTTCTTGTCGTTGGGTGAGAAAATACACTCACAATATCGATCCGCTACCCACTCAGTCGATTCTGGGACCCCACGATGGCTGGGCGATTTTTAAGTAATTGCCCTTGTCCGAATTTGTGCTCTAACGATCGTAAGACAATACCGTAGTGAATATATGTACGTGAGTGACACCATGATATTCCTACAAGGTTACAAATTATTATTTAGTGTATAGATCATGACACACGATATATAATGGGGTAGTAATAAGAAAATAACATCACAAAACACGCCCATACAGGCACAATTGATAGTAAATATACGTGTTTCCTACGGTACAAGTAGGTTTGTTTATCATTTTCTAAGTGACAGTTACACGATGATATATTCCTACAAGTGTTCATACTATTTTTAGTGTTGAAATCATGACATACGATACATAATAGTAGTAATACGAGTGAGTTGACAAGGGACTTGGGCGGGAAACTGAACACCCATGCCGCAGTCACACCGCACTCACGCGTACACACAGACACACCGCTGTCTCGCGCGCAAACATGGTCCACTTCAACTCGCCCTATCTCCACAACTATTCATTGTACAGCCCTCCCGATGGTACCATTGGAAAGAGGAAGAGTTGAAGGTAAGGATGGAACAATTTTGAAGTCAGTACACTATATAGGTTAAGAGTGTGAGCGTTGTGAATATAGAGCAAATCGATGAATTTTGACGCTAGCAGCAGGGTAGAAATGTGGAGGCAAGGACTCCCCCTCTCGGTCTGCAGGGGTTAATTATCAATAAAACAAAATCATCGCACAAATATTAGCCTTTTTGAGAGAGAGAGAGAGAGAGAGGGGGGGGGGGGTAGGTGAGGCAGTGGCCACAGTGTTTATAATTCTGTAAATAATTCTGGTTAAAATGCCTTTTAATCATAATTATTGCATTTCAATTTCTGGCCTTGTATTTTCTTAGATTGACAATTCTGGTCATATGTAAAAGATCTTTCTGTATGGGTCACGAGAATGATGTCATAGTAAAAACTGGGTCACGACTGAAAAAGTTTGAACTATTGGTGATTCGATACCATTCACAGTTTATGCTTCATTCCTTCCTCCTGACACACAGTCTTCTCTACCTGATCATTCGTTACCCTCCTATAGCCCCGCCCACATTTCTCTCCTTCTCTCCCACTGCAACTGTTACCAGATCCGACGAGGCACAAACCAAGTCCGTCATGGATGGACTGTGGTTCATTGATCTGTCCGGAGCTGTACATGCTCACACTGCTTACTGCTGGGCCAACTTTGCTTGTGGTTGGAAGGAGAATAACGCTTGGGTTATATCAATACAACTAACCATGGAATAAAATGGGAAATAGTCTCATTCTCTTTCCCAGCTAATTTAACATAGTTAGTTTTTCAGCTCAACCAAACCTAACCTAACCTAACCAAACTAGGACCTAGCCTAACCTAACCTAGCCGTGCTCGTGCATAATTTGAGTTGGAGAGTGTTTCTATGCCTCACGGACACAGCTATAAACTCTTGACTATGTAACGGCTGGCGAGCACTCCACCTCATATATGAAGCACTTCCCGTTACACAACTGTCACATGGCAGGCTGAACACCTGCGCACGCATCCTCACCTGGCGGCCAGCCTGTATATAAGGTGCAGCAGCGACCAAACGAGAAGATCCCGGGTTCGATTCCCGAGTCAGTCGAATTATTGGACAATTTTCCCAGCCCCATCTGTCTCTGTTCACCTAGCAGTAAGTAGGTTCCTGGCTGTATGAGCCAGGATAGCAACCTTGTAGGGAGGGGGAAGATGTGTTGATGTAACAAGAAAAACTGCCTTAATTAATGACCAACACCATCAGTCCATAGGCATAAAGCATTAATCTTCTTCCACTCTGGATTACTCCTGGGTTACACCTGCCTTCGCTGTCTCTCCTGACCCGCTGCTCCAGCCATTCCTGCCGCTCTAGCACTCACCTGCCGCCTGCTCAAGCACCGGCCTACCTGCTCAAGCAGCAGCCTGCCGCCCCTAGTCATCACCTGACGTAGTGCTCGCCACCTAGCTACTCCATGCCCCTCGTCTCTCCATGTCCAGGTCGAAGAGTGTACCATTACTTTACTAAACCATTTACCTGGGTGTTGAGGTAGGTTAGTCAGAACTCGACTGGATTTAAGGGGTTGAAAAAATAGGTTACTTTTTCAATCGAGAGATACCAGGACTGACCTTCCTCTAGTAGCATTATGAGGGCAGTGAGGACGGAGATGGTGACGCTGCAGGTCAGGTAAAGACACACCAATGTTTTCTTTCTCCCAAGGATGGTGGTAGTGGGCCAATTGAAGAGGTAGGAGGGGATCTCCAACAAACCGCATAGAAAAGTGTACATATAGATGTTGGTACTGAAAAAAAAAAAAAAAATGGAAGGAATAAGTGAGCTGATTAAGGGGAGGTTCTTTTGTTGGTGAATTGGAAGGTCTTTGATTTCTCCAAACTATATCATGAAACAGATCTTCTATTATCACCATTACTGTAATTGAAGGCGACCGTTTTCTGGTATAGTTGGGAGGAATCAGTGAATGGATGGATAGGAAGATGGATGTGTTTGCTCTGCAGAGGAAGGAATGGATAAGTTAATGGATTGATGGATAGTGTTACTTAACCAGTCTACTGTAGATACCTGAGGTTATAGGAGTTGAGACTAACGCCGTAGTAGATCATAGAAGTGGCCCCCCAGAGGAAGAACACACTGCAGGCCTTCCGTCTCACCTCAGGAGTTATCAACAACAGGAATGCCTTCCTTACCACTGCCAATACCATGCTCCTCAATGATCGGGTCTCCTCATGCTCCTTCTCAATCAATCCTGAACGCTCCTGGTGAACCAAGGTGGGGGGGGGGGGGGGAGTTGAGACTGTAAAATGTATACATATTTCAGGTCATAGTAATCACAGAATATTGTACTAAACGGGAGAGATTCTCTTGTTGGTAAACTGGAAGGCTACTAATTTCTCCTAAACTATACCAGAAAACAGGCACCCCCCAGTGGTACCAATTGATTATTTGTTTTGTGGCACGGTTTGGAGGAATCAGATACCTTCAAAATCACCAACAAATGAATGTAGCTTTATTTTTGGTGAAGGTAACCACAGCACAGTCTTACATTACGTCTGATGATGTTCATGGTGGTCAAAATCACGTGGTCGTCTGGTAAGGTAGTTTTGTTGACAGAGGCAGCCTTCTTCAGTATCTCCAGGGCCCTGTTGTAGTGGCCGTGGAGGATCAGCCAACGAGGAGACTCTGGTAATATCCTGGACACAAAGGTAGTCAGAAATGGTAGTAGTTGTGTCAGCAAGGGGAGTAATTAGTAGGTCTTTAATCAACCACAACAGATTTCCCACTATAAACCATCTATAATCATCAATAATACGCCATTCCTTTTTTTTCATATTAACCAAAACAAATTAATATGGTTGTAGAGTTGAGGGAGTGTAGATGTAAGATTATGATACCACTTAAATTAACACAAACCATACTAACCATATGAGGATAATGTTACAGAGAATAGGAACCGCGAAGGCAGCTTGTAGCCATCTCCAGGGCCTCACCACATACGCTATGAGAGGAACCAACATGTAGCCGAGGCACCAAGGTATAAAATACATTGGACCAACCATAGAACGCTGGGTTGGTGAACACACCTCCATGGCTGAGAGAGAGAGAAAGATGTTTATTGTGGGGGAGGTGGCCGCGTGGTCAGTATTCTGGACTCATAAGTGTCATAACCTAGAGGTCGGGAGATAGTTCCTTTCAGGTGAGTGCCTGAGATTATTTGCTTTTCCGATATGAGTTTGAGGCACTGACTATAAGGCCACCGAACGTCACAAAACACCCTCATTGGTACCATAACAACTGCAGTATTTGGGAATAACCCTCACTTCCCTTCCTCTGTGGCTGGGTACCAGTTCGGAAGTCGTGACGTGTGTGTGTGAGTAACAGTTGACTAGGGCCACGGTAAAGGGCTTGATGAAGCCTATGTCCAGTGTCGGAACATATATATATATACAATATGGCTAAGGTGAAAGAGAGAGACCTACTGTATGTGTGTTATGCCGTTATTATTATTATTATTATTATTATTATTATTATTATTATTATTATTATTATTATTATAGACTCACCAATTATGTAACAGCCAAGGTAGAATCCATTGTCAAAGGTGTGAAAGAGGAACTTAAAAAAAATATAAGTGTGTACGTTTGGCGCCACGACAGTGAAGAAGGCGCAGAGGAGGGTAAAACACACAGAGATGATCACACATTTCCTCCGTCCCAGCCTGATGATGAGAGAAAGAGGGTCGAGTATATTTCTACTGTACAGGACATAAGTGCATGGTGAACTCATTTTCACTTAAGGGGATGAAGTGTAATATAGTGTTGGTGGTACATCTGGAGGAATTGATTCTCCCAAAACAATATTAAGCAACAGGACACCATTACATTTGTTAATTAACCTGGTGCTGTTTACTGGAATAATATGGAGGAATCAAGGAGCTCCAATATACTACCAAATGTATACTATCCCCTTTAGTACGATTTGCTGTAATAGGGAATAATTTATTTTGGTCTATTCATATTCCTCCAAATTGTGTAAGATAACAAACTACCTCAGTGTACTCTCTCTCTCTCTCTCTCTCTCTCTCTCTCAGATAAATAAACATATTCTCTTACGCATCCAAGAGGTATCCAAAGACGGCACTTCCTACCAGTGTCCCTGCCTGGTTGATGGACTGAGTTGTGGAGTACAGGGGTCGTTTCTCACACGTCAGGTCCCACTGTTACATAAAGGGTGGGTCATCTTGGATCACGGGTGTTGTGTGTTGGTACATGTGTGTTGTGTGTTGGTACAGGTGTGTTGTGTGTTGGTACAAGTATGTTGTGTGTTGGTACAGGTGTGTTGTGTGTTGGTACAGGTGTGTTGTGTGTTGGTACAGGTGTGTTGTGTATTGGTACAGGTGTGTTGTGTGTTGGTACAGGTGTGTTGAGTGTTGGTACATGTGTGTTGTATGTTGGTACATGTGTGTTGTGTGTTGGTACAGGTGTGTTGTATGTTGGTACAGGTGTGTTGTGTGTTGGTACAGGTGTGTTGTATGTTGGTACAGGTGTGTTGTATGTTAGTACATGTATGTTTTATGTTGGTACATGTGTGTTGTGTGTTGGTACAGGTGTGTTGTATGTTGTTACATGTATGTTGTGTGTTGGTACATGTGTGTTGGTACAAGTGTGTTGTGTGTTGGTACAGGTGTGTTGTGTGTTGGTTACAAGTGTGGTTAGGGAGGATCATAACAAACCAAAGCCACTGTGAAATCGACATTTAGAGACATTGTCTTTACAGGTACAATATAAAGCAAAATTATTTCATGATTTAAATTTGAAACTTGTTATGAAAGACGAAAATTATAATATATCATTCATTTTCTTAATGATAAATTGTTAGACACCTGATTCCTCCAAATAATACAACAAAACAGATCCCTCACTGAAGTAACAGTTAATTAGGTAGAGTGTTTCCTGGCATAGTTTGAAGGAATCACAGAACTTTTAATTCACCAACATGAGAATTTTCCCTTAAAGTTAAAACAGAGAATGAACGACAACGAACGACCTACTTCAGTGACCAAACTTTTCTCGTGTTGTGATGTGTTGTAGATTCTGGTGTCACAGGGAAGGAGTAAGTTGTCATCTTCTGTGTTACTGACGGCTGACACATTATTCATGGTCTCATTAAAGCCGAGTACAGCTGCATGGGTGTAGTTGTAGTTATTCATTAGGCACTCGTTAAGTTTGTCGTCTCCTGGTGCTCTGAAATTACACACATATAGATAGATAATTGACCACAACATCGTTTACATATGAAAATTGAAATAATCCTTGGATAATGATAACATAGATTACATTTAACTAATGATTGGTTATCTACTGCAGTCACAAACATACAATTCAATGAGTTACAATTCTATAAGAAAAAAGGAAAAGAAAAAAATAAGGAAAGACAAAAATACAATGGCCAACTTACATAACTTAGTTAACTGAAGAGAAACGAAGCAGGTATTCCTACTTATATATCTCTAGGATTCTATGTAGCCTATAGTTGTACTGTACATACCTCATAATTGGAAATATGATCAATGAACATACAGGGTGTCTTGCTAGTTGTAGCGAAGCCGAAGATAGATGGAAGATTATATAATTTTAAGCAAAAATTACTCTAATCATAGATATTTAAAGAGCTGGTTTAGGAATAAATACAGTGTTAGCGAGAAACAAGTGGTGGTGTGTATATGCATAAGCCATTTTTGTAGCTGTCGCTACTCCCGTGCTGTGTTGCTGTCAACTGATCCATTTTATATTTCTTTATTACCATGTTATCGTTCTGAATTAAGTTCTTCTATTAATAAACGTCATTTAAGGGATTGTTCTAGGAAAGTTTGGTACATTTTCCTCTTAGTTACTGGCTTTATCTACCGTGGCAGCTCTGTTTTAACTCGCGGTCGCTATGTATAGAACACATTTGATGACTAATCGTTTGTAACTACTCACGATACAGAAATAAACTATACAGGATATTGAAGTACCAACCCTTAGCTGTCTCCTGATATACTTGTGAAGACTAAATGAACATCTGTAGGATAGGTAGCCAGCTCATAATGACATCAACTCAAAATTCACTTTTACACTCTATTTACATATCTATGTATATTTTCACTCTCTGATATCATTATAAAACATGTCAATCAAATTTTTCAACACAACAACAATAAAGTCACTGTCGTTTTTACGAACATATATGGTAATTACAGGAACAAGAGAGCTTTGGAAATACGTACTACCACCCTCACTACAAGTTCAACACTGGCAAGAGGAGGGTGGGTGGCCATGGAGGATTCCATACAAGTCCAAAATCAGTGTTGCCACCCGACACATCCATGTCTCGCCCCATATGGGGCCCACAATTTAAAAACCTGCATCATTGAGAATTCTTATCACCCGCGGTCCTCCACACATATTGCTGGTGGCGAGACTTCTCGTCACCCATGGTTTAAGGGTTAAAGTGGGATAGGTCTATAGCGGCCTTCACAGGATCATTATATATCCATATAAATGTATATGTACTGACGGCCTCAGGAATTTGTACACAGGACATTGGTTAAAAGGGGTCTGTACTCTGCACATACTGTAGGGATTGTTCTTCTGACTTATTCAAGTATTTGCCAAACAACATTACTAGAAAAGTTTGGTGTTAAGGAATTAATGTATAAAATGTTCTAGTTGTTACGAACCCCTGATGTCACAGTGGTGTATACGAATTCCTGAGGCATGTATTTATACATGTACACTACAGTGCTGGCGGTTAGAAATGTCGCGGTGATGTAAACAACCTGTTCCTATTGATGAGTGGAAAATAGTCTGTGTGAAAATAGTTTTAATGAGGATACTCACCTAAATTAGTAACTGATAGGGTACCCTCGATTAACATGTTGAGTCGTTTGGGAAGGAAGTCAGCCAAATTATGAAGGTATTCCAAGTTAATATTGTCCCAGATACCTTGTATGGCTGCTTGAAGGCGTGGAAGTGAAGATGTGTCACGATCCTTTAGTTGCCGTTTAATATACGCCGATAAGTTTTCGATTGGGTTTAAGTCTGGTGAATTTGCTGGCCAAGGTTTTAGGAGAGTAACACCACAGAATTCAAACCAATTGGTAATTAAATGAGCGGTATGGCAAGGAGCACCATCTTGCATAAAATAATCAGAGTTGCATTTCTCCATACACTCGTCTAGCTCATCAAGTATTCAAAGTAATTATTTTTATTCATACGAACATTCTTAGGTAAAAATACCAACTTTCCCACACCATAGTACGAAAAACTGGCCATACCATCAATGAATCAGGATGTTTTACTGTGTGGTTAAGAGATCTGGGGTCATGGGAATCACTACCACGTCGGCGGTACACTCGACTTTTCTGGTTATCTGTAACTTCAAAAGTGGATTCATCCGACCACAACACCTTTCGCCACTCATCAATACCCCAGTCATGATATTGAGAGGCAAAAGCTAATATTTTTTTGCGATGAACAACAGTTAACCAGGGTTTATGTACTGCACGGCAACACCTGTAACCCAAATCGCACTTGAAGTAATCCCGCACTGTCCTGTCAGTCACTCCAGCCAGTAAATCTGGGTTCTTAGTCTTTAATTCTCGGCTTGTGATGCGAGGTTGGACCTCCAGCTGTCTACCAATAACTTTCAAAGTCCTTTCAATCACTTTCCGTTTACACCCTGATGCTTTGTATGGTGGTGGGATAGAGTCACTCCCGCCCACACGGAATTTTTTTTGTCCACCTCTGTACTGTTCTTATTGATAATCTTATTTTAGCTGAGATTTCTTGGTTAGTTTTATTGTCCTTAGCTGAAGCACAGATAGCTGCAATGTCAGGTTCTTTGAGTCTTTTCTTGGGACCCATAATAATTAGTAACTAGAGGGAATAGTGAACCAATACACACACAAAACTAGGGTAATTATGAGCTGCAGGATCCCCCCCACTGAGAGTGTAAGGAAGCACTATCACGTTATATTGTTTAAATTTCCCATGCAAAGCTTAGAGTAGAGTTGCCAGATATCGCTACTTTCTACAATCCCATATAATATTAGCCTACAGAGAGTAGCACACGGAAATTATGGTAAATGGCAGCACGCCGGACATCATGTCATCTCGCGCCATTTCTAACCGCCAGCACTGTACATGTATAAATACAGTCGCACATACAAACATACTATTACACGATCTTGTGTTATTGAGGGTTCGTATATTTGAATGGTGGGGGCGCCGATGGTGTAATGGTTAGTATTCTCGCCTAGCTAGGAAGAAATCCTGGGTTCGATTCCAGAGTCAGTGGAATTGTTGGACAATTTTTTCAGTTCCCTATGTCTTTGTTCTTCTAGCAGGAAATTGACTGACCTGAGAGGAACGGAGAGGGAAATAATTTGTTCCTGGGTCCAGTTGGCCTCCATTAACTCCGGCACATGACACCAATATTCTGGAGTGGTGCCCAGGAACTGATATGAGACGTACCACATGGGCATAGTGAAGCTGGCTGTGGGAATAGTAAAGAACTCGTTTTGATATAATTATTAATGTTATTGTTGATATTGTTATTTCTACCATAATAATAATAATAATAATAATATTTATTATTATTATTATTATTATTATTATTATTATTATTATTATTATTATTATTATTATTATTATTATTACTATTATTACTATTATTACTATTACCATAATTACTATTACTATAATTATTATTATTATTATTATTATTATTATTATTATTATTATTATTATTATTATTATTATTATTATTACTATTATTACTATTACTATTACTATTATTATTATTACTATTATTATTATTATTATTATTATTATTATTATTATTATTATTATTATTATTATTAACTTACAAAAGGCACATGCCAAGATGATAGTATAGTTCCATCGACCTCTGGTACCCACAGCCTCCATCAAGTCCTCGAAGGTTGTCATGGGTCGTGTGTTGTCACTGCCACCTTTATCTTGTGAGTCTCCACTGACCACTTCTCCCTTTTCTAGGCAGTTGTCTCTTTCGTTATCTGTCTCTCCCTCATTCTGATAGTCGTTCCTTTTGTTGTCTCTCTCACTCTCATTCTGATAGTCGTTCCTTTCGTTATCTTTCTCCCCTTGGTCAGTGTTGAAGTCTCTGTTGTTATCTTTATCTCCTTTTTTCTGGTAATTTCCTGACATACTCTGGAGGAATCAATAGGCTCTAATGTACCAACCAAAAGTGAATTTCCTCCTTCAGGGAAGATTTTCTTGTTGGGGAATTGGAAGGTTTCAGATTCCACTAAACTATACCATGAAACAGATCCCCTATTAATAGGGGATCTATTTTCTGACATAATTAGAAGGAATCAGTAGCGCTCAAATTTACCAAAACGAGAATCTTCCCTTATGTTTCACCAACTTGTTATCTATATTTTTAAGCCTTACAGAACACCAACGGAGAGTAACACAGTGCTACTTATTAAATTATACCGAAGTGCGTTTGTACGGTATGTGTGACAGTTAACGAATGATTTAGAATGTAGTGAAAAGAAGAACGACGACATAGAGCGATAATTTTACTAACAATAGAGTTGATAAATCTGAGACATAAAAATATAACAACAAAATCTCGAATATTAATTTCTTTACTTGCTAGGTGGGTCAATTCAAGTTACCTGCAGATGCTCCAAAATGTTGAAAACTACAGTCCCTATAGAAAGGACAGTATGGGAGTCGGACGAAGATTGTATAGTGTGGTGATGGTGAGAACGAGAGAGAACTGTTCTGGTGTAGTTGGGTGTGGTCTGGTCTAGAGGTGATGACTAACTGAGGAGAGAGAGAGGCACTACTTGACTTGTTGGTGGCTGGAACCACAGGTTTAAGATGTGATAAGATCAGATTTATGGGTTGAGAACACACACACACACACACACACACTCACACACTAGACCAGTAGAGTGGCTTGTGGAGAAGTTACACACACACAGACACACGAGCGTTTGATTTAATTTCCTTTGTCCACAATATCATATATATCAATTGCATTACATCTCACAGGCAAATTAGATCAGATGATAATTATTATATGACGGGTTGATGTCTTTCATAACACCCCAGTATATATATGTCTATAGGCAGATAGCTTCCCTTGCATGTTGTGTTTATATCTTCTATTTGTAATTACCTCCGTCATCATATTTCTCTCTCTTCCTCCATATTACATTTAACTTTTTCTTTTCCTCCACATTTTACTTATTTTTTTCTCTTCCTCAATATTTTCTACTTCAAAGATAATCTTCAGAACAATAATAACATCATATGAAAACGTGAAAAAATAATAGTCAGCAATTTGTTTGAGTTATCCATATGTACAGATATGGCTGAATTTTCCAAACCATTCTCAACGTTGAGAGATATTTAGAAGACTCTCTTATTCGAACTCTGTTCAGTTGCTATCCAATACTCTTTGGACCCTGTTCCAGCACTATCAGCCATGACTGTACACTCGTATACCATAGTGACAGTCTCTAGCTCACCTTAGTCGAAGTCCGAGATATGAAGCACGCAGTTTCTGGACGACAGCCCACCCAAACCATCACGAGGCAACACACATCTCGAACCATTGGAGGCTTTGGGTGGGCTGTCATCAAGAAACCGACTTATCTATGTCTCGAGTCTATGGTGTCCAAGTGTACAGCTGCCCACATTTGAACATGGGACAATTGCGTTGAGGAGCCGAGGCCAGGCTGTTGGTACAGTTGCCTCAAGTCGTAGCGACCCCAGTCTCAGGTGTGTGTGGCGAAATGTGGCAGCACTGGGTTTGTTTACTCGTGGTCAGAGTCAGTGAATGGACTCGACTAACCCTCGCTATAGTCTCCAAATGGACACTATATATGTAAAATTGTCTATCTAAAAATGCATACGTTTCCTACATCAATACAACTACAACATATACAAGAATATATAACATATAAAACTCAGTTTCCGTTGTTTGGTGCGAAAAAAAACGGTGTAGCGAGGTGCAGCTTGTGACAGGAAGGAAGGAAGGGAGAGGGTATGGGGAAACGGGGGATATGGGGATATGCAGGTTGGTTTTAAGTAGCGATGCTTCGAGACTTCTTATTCAGTGAAACAATCCACAAAACCTCGTATTTTAGCTAACATTTAATAAAATTATATTGACCAATATTTAAGAGTTTTCCAATTAAAGTTAGAAGGCTCATTGTTCATGTTTAATTAGGTCAGTCATAATGTCATTGGCGTAAGGATGTGGCGACCAAGGAAGCGAAATTGTGGCTGAAGTTAGAGTTAATGTGGGGAGAAATATGGGTGAGAAACATACTATGCTATGCACGTAATACAACATAAAGAAATATTAACGAATCTTTAGGAAATTCAGTCAATAATCCAAATATTCTATGTTTGTTACTTATCTATATTTAATCGTAATAAATTAATATCACATTAATGACATTTCTGAGCTATCCTTACTGTTTCTCATCCTTGGTGGCGATCCCCATCGCCCACTGTCTATGGTGCAACAGCTTTGGGACGAGGGGCACCGGGAACGCCTCCCCTGTAAGAATTCCTTAGCAAAGGGATACCTCCAGCATATATATATATATATATATATATATATATATATATATATATATATATATATATATATATATATATATATATATATATATGCGTAAATCCACAAGGAAGGAAAAATAAACACGGAGTCCCAAGCGCTTTCGTGTAATTCACATCTTTAGGGGAAAGAACAGAATGTAAAAGAATGGTTCCTGAGAGACACCTTATATACAGATACACTTACAACAAACTGGCAACCTGAAGGTGTTGCCACTGCGAGTTCAAAGCATGCATATGGTTCTAAAAAGGATTTACCTGACCTGACCTGACATGACCTCTAAACCTAAGATTATCCCAGTCATTAAGGAATGATTGCCGAGAGACACCTTATATATACTTAATAACTAAATGGCAACCTGAAGGTGTTGCCACTGTGAGTTCAAAACAATATATACACACCCATGCATATGGTGCTAAAAAGGATTTATCTGACATGACCTCTAAACCTAAGATTATCCTCAGTCATTAAGGAATAGCAGTAGGACTTATCTTATTAACAATCTTGTCTATGATGAAACTATCCAACTTGTACATACCATTGTTTAAATTCATATTAATATTTTCTGTGTATTTAATCAAACTTGACTCTATGATGTTTCTATTTACGGATGAATTACAAGACATGATTGACGAGGCATTATCCCAGTCAATACAATGATTATTGTCTCTCATATGAATAAATAAAGCATTAGATTCTTGTCCGGTCCTAACACTATATTTATGTTGTTTGACCCTGGTTGAAAGGTCTTTTCCAGTTTGTCCTATATAGAACATATTACATTCCTTAATGACTGGGATAATCTTAGGTTTAGAGGTCATGTCAGGTCAGGTCAGGTGAATCCTTTTTAGCACCATATGCATGCTTTGAACTCGCAGTGGCAACACCTTCAGGTTGCCAGTTTGTTGTAAGTGTATCTGTATATAAGGTGTCTCTCAGCAACCATTCTTTTACATTCTGTTCTTTCCCCTGAAGATGTGAATTACACGAAAGCGCTTGGGACTCCGTGTTTATTTTTCCTTCCTTGTGGATTTACGCCTATTTTTGGATCACGTGCCACCAAGTGATTTATTTGCATATATATATATATATGCCTAGTAGTGAGTATATACTCGTAGTCGTAGCAAGGGACATGGTGCAAATTGGATATGGCGCAAACTCGTCCTGGCATCATTATACCCAAATTTCGCCCAGCTGAAGGAAGTGAGGGCCAAAATAAAGGATAATTGCGCATGAGCTATAGCGATAAACGTTACCACAGGATGTTCATAAAAATAGTCTCATGATCTGTCCTGGCTCATTAAACTTCCATATGAATACATATCTACCCTAACCTAACCAAGCCAAGCGGGTTCCCGGTACCGAGTGAGACTTAATTGTGCCTGGTGCCTGGCTCTAGTGGTTCACTGGTTCAGCAGTGACGCAGGAGTGAGGTTGCTGTCTTGATGGATGAGGTGTATAAGGGAAGTCCGTCACCTGGTGCTGGGAACAAGGGGTCAACCCTTTTGTGGTTACGATCATACAAATACAATTATTATTATATATAAATTATATATTCAATATGAATATCTCTGTTACAAAATAAATATATCAGTTTGCATTCATTCTAAATTAAACTTAGCATCTGTGTTGGTGTTCATGAAGGGAAAGTTCATTTTGAAGGTTTGGAAAGAGAGAAAATTCGATTAGATTAGAGTTAGACTAACTTTTATAAGGAACGGGGGAAAACACTAAATATTACTTCTGCCAAGGAGGTTGTGTTTTTTGGTTTGGGTTGCTTGTTGATCAGCATAATTGTGCCATAAGTTTGGTTGAGTCTCATACTACTGTAGTTTTAGGTGTGTTAGCCCTAAAGGCTTAGGACATAAAACATTCTAATATGATTAGGAAATGTTTCCCATACGAATCTGGATCCTCTATTTATTTTATTGGATTTTCCACCACTGTGATTGATTGTGGGATAGAATGAAGACCGTCCAAGGCCAGTAAGACTCTGTAGAACGTGATAGAAACGACGGACAACAAGAAAGTAAGAAGGAAAGGAGGAAAAGTTAAAGAGATCCCCAAACCCTTATTATGTTGTATTCAAGATCGTAGGCAATACTCCCCTAAAATTAGAATAGATATTTATGTTCTATATTACAGAACCTCGTCTCCTTGATGTCCGATATGTTACGTGCAGTAATTGTTGCCGAGGGTGACTGGACACACAATATTAATTACGTGATTTAAAATCTAATAAACATAATGTAGCTAATTTGTTTATTGACAGTCTTGAAGAAATTAGGAGGCATTAGTTTTCATGTTTTAATAACATGTGTGTTAACATATATAAGAGCTTTATAGATATTGAAACCCAAGACGTGTCGCTGAGATGGTAACATAAAAGACCACTGTAAACTATCATCTTGACCAAGACTGAACAATGCTCACCACAATTTCACTTCATTATTCTTATATCTAAATGATGGCCTTTTGCGATGACCAAAAAAGTGTTCCATCTCACAGTGGTGGCCAGATGCATGTGTATCATTGCTTCTGATAATTACTTGTTTGCCCCGGTAGCACTCTACAGCTGTTCTCCTTTTGGTCCAGATTTTCCATTGCTTTTATTTTGTATCAGGCTGTGTAATCACAAACTGCATAAAACACTTCTCAGTAAAGATATGAAAATTGTATTGTTCACTATATTACTGAATGTTTTCAACAGCAGTAGTTTAACTTGGATCTCCTTCATACTGATGTGAACTGATTGTGGTCAAAGTCAAGTCAGTGTTTATAAGAAAACCATGACCTCGGTGTGTGTCTTGCAATGAATGTGAATAATTCTGGCCCAGACAGATGTAGGCTGACTACTGGACTCGGTGGAATAAACAGATAACACTAACACTATTCCACCACCACCGTGACACCAATATATCCTCTATAGCCTTGACCACATATTGACAGACATAGTTTTGACTTAATATTATGAGTGTCAGTGTAACTAGTAACTGCTCTCTCTGGTGGAGGTTTGGAATTGAACTATGGTAATAGATGGTAATTAATCCTAACCCATATGAATGAACAAACGGGATGCATAGTTCACTGAATCCCATGTTGTATAAATATGTTTTATGCAACCATAATTACAAATAAATATCTGTTATGTAAACTGTATTTCTGTAAACAATTTTAACAAGCACTGGTGACAAGCAATAAGAGCCAACACCTCGTGTAATAACTGTTCACGTCGTTCACCATGTCTGTGATCAAGATGGTGATTTATTTTACTATTAATACAACGTTATGAAAGATTTTTAGTGTCTTTTAGACACTGGATGCCAGTGAAACACCTTTACGCGGCATCGTGTCTTCATGAACCACTCATATATATATATATATATATATATATATATATATATATATATATATATATATATATATATATATATATATATATATATATAATTATATATATATATATCCCTGCGCTAAGGAAATCTTACAGGTGGAGGCGTTCCCGGTGCCCCACGCCCCAAGGCCATTGCACCATAGATAGTGGGCGATGGGGTCGCCACCAGGGATGAGAAACTGTAAGGATAGTTCAGTGAAACGTCATCAATTCAGCTGTGACGTCACGTGCTCCTTATTCTCGGTTTTAATACATGATTTATACATCACACGTGTGTGGTGTTCTCTAAAAGAGTTTATTGATAGTTGTGGATATAGTTTTCATGAATAGTAGACTAGTGTATGCTATATTGAAAACTATAGCACTGTATTTACAAGCTGATAGAGGCTCGCTCACGCCGATCCTAGCTAGCAAAACCCTGTGATATTAATTTATTACGATTAAATATATATAAATCACAAACATAGAATTTCCTAAAGATTCGTTAATATTTCTTTATGTTGTATTACATGCTCTGTATATCTCTGCCCGGAATCGCGCCAAATCTGTTCTCCGACTAACCAAAAAATCCTTCATCCGTGCCAAGTGCAATGACCTGTCCAACTCCTCCACCTCTCGTTCTTTCTGGCATCTAGCCAAACATCTCTCCAGTAACTTTACTTCTTCCTCTTTCCCTCCCCTCATCCTTCCTGATGGAAATGTTGCCATCTCTTCAACTGATAAAGCTGAACTCTTCTCTCAAACCTTTGCCTCTAACTCTACACTGGACGATTCCGGCTCTGTTCCTCCAACTCCACCCCCCTCTGACTTACTTATGCCTGCCATCAGAATCTCTTCAAAGGAAGTATTTTCTGCCCTCTCTGGCCTTAACACTCGGAAGGCGTACGGACCTGATGGGATTCCACCTGTTGTTCTCAAGAACTGTGCTTCCGTGCTGACACCCTGCCTAGGCAAACTGTTCCGTCTATGTCTATCATTTAACACTTTTCCTTCTTGCTGGAAGTTTGCTCTGATCCAACCTGTTCCGAAAAAAGGAGACCGTTCCCAACCCTCCAACTATCGCCCTATTGCTCTGACCTCATGTCTATCTAAAGTCTTCGAATCTATTCTTAACCTCAAAATTCATAAGCACCTTATTTGTCATGACCTTCTTTCAGATCGCCAGTATGGTTTCCGTCAGGGACGATCTACTGGCGATCTTCTATCCCTCCTCTCTGATTCATGGTCATCCTCCTTTCGGAACTTTGGTGAAACTTTTACTGTTGCCCTCGACATATCCAAAGCTTTTGATAGAGTCTGGCACAAAGCTTTAATCTCCAAACTGCCCTCATTCGGTTTCTATCCCTCTCTCTGCACCTTTATCTCTGATTTTCTTTCTGACCGTTCTATAGCTGCTGTTGTAGACGGTCACTGTTCTTCTTCCAAGACTATCAATAGTGGTGTTCCTCAGGGTTCTGTTCTATCACCCACCCTCTTTCTTTTGTTCATTAATGACCTTCTTAACTGTACCTCTTCCCCTATCCACTCCTATGCTGATGATTCCACCCGACACTACTCCACTCATTTTGACAACCGTCCATCCCAGCAGCTCCTCTCCACATCACGTGATGATGCAGTAGCATGCCTGACTTCTGATCTTTCCCTCATCTCTAACTGGGGCAGAGAGAACCTTGTTGTTTTCAATGCCTCAAAAACACAGTTCCTTCATCTTTCAACTCGTACTAATCTTCCTGATGTCTATCCCCTCTCCTTTAACGATACACAACTTGACCTTTCCTCTTCTCTTAATATTCTTGGAGTCTCTTTCTCTCATAATCTCTCCTGGAGAGATCACATTACCTCTCTTACTAAAATCGCCTCAAAGAAGTTAGGTGTGCTGCCCAGATTCCGTGAATACTTCACCCCCGCACAGTTGCTGTCTCTGTACAGGGGCCCCTGTATGGCTCTCATGTGTGGGGGGGATCAACCTTCACAACACTACTGGACAAGGCGGAATCAAAGGCCTTTCGTCTCATCAACTCTCCTCCTCTTACTGATTCACTACAACCTCTCTCTCTTCGCCGCAGTGTTGCATCACTTTCTCTCTTCTATCGCTATTACACTGGACATTGCTCTTCTGAACTCTCTCAATGTATGCTTCCTCCCCTCAGGAGAACATGCAACACTCGTCAAGCCTCTCGTTCTCACCCCTTTTCTGTCCAACTCCCTCATGCAAGAGTTAACCGGTACTCTCAGTCTTTCATATACACAACTGGTCAACTCTGGAACACTCTACCTTCATCCATCTTTCCACCTTACTATGACTTATGTACAGCTCCGGACTGATCAATGGTCCACACTTCTTCCACCCTTGCCTTGGTGTGGGCCTCAACGGATATGGTATCACTGACAGGTGGAGGGGGGAGGGGAGAAATGTGGGCGGAGTTATATAGGGGGGGTAGCGTTACCAATGTTGAGCCATCCAGAAATTTGAATCCCGAACCACTTGTGATCATGGATGTGAACCACTCACTTGAAGGTGGTAGGAGAGGAGGGGTTGGGTTGGGGAGAGGGGGGTAAAGCTTCACCAGTGATCGAGATGGAGAGAATTATTGGATCAAGTAGTTAAATATTTTCTTCTGTAATCTAAATCCAACTCTGATGCTGTATTCCATGGGATATTCTTTATTATTTGAAATGAATCCAGATTTTACCTAATATAATTAACACGACACCAGTTTTTTATGACTAATATATCAAGCGATGCACCACCTATTCAGTGTTAAGTTACATTTCAAGTAAATCCTTTATTTTTATCCTGTATCATTCATGACATTTTCTAAGAAACGTTTATTGTGTAACTGGTTACCAAAGGATAATAGTTATAGTGTAAGATGTTAATTACCCAATTACTACTCCATCTGTTCTTCCTCACCCCGTCCTCTCTTATTCAATTCACTGTTTCCTCTCCCTCCATCCCACCATTCCTTTACTCTCCATCTTACCACCACCACTACCATCATTCTGTGTGTTGCTGCATAATCTGTTAATGCGCAAACACGACCAGAATAGAAATAATAGTGATATGTGGTATGCAAATACAATCCGTTATATATGACGAATATATTTATTACCTTTATTTATTTATCTGAGGTCAACATCTAGGCCAGCCATTCAGATGCCCAGTGTTAGTGAACCAATCACAACATTTAGAGGATATTGTGTCACAACTATTGTTATTACTAATTAAAATAGGGAAAAATTGAAATCAGACATTTATTGGTTATTGTTTATATGACTTTGTCAATTTGTGAAATCTCCACAAGTCCTCATCACGAAGCATTCAAACCCATAATCCAACTGGGTCTGTAGGCACCACACTGTAATTATAACAACCACAATTATAATAACTGTTAACTTATTATAACCTGAAGTTTATACTTCAACATCACGTTTGCATTAAGCATGTGTAATGTTTGTTTTGTTTTCTTATTATTATTATAAGCACCGATATATGTATTGCTTTAGACCCTTAGCCACGATGATATACAGTATATACACTATTTATATACACTTCTATGAAGATATTAAGGCTTGAAATACTGTAGATTACATATTTCATTTTATTACTCATCAATTTGTTGCTAGTATCGTGTTCAACCACCCTCCTTCTCATTGACAGCCTGCAGTTGCTCGGGCATTGAGGCACCATGCCTCCTCACTGTATAATATATATGGTTTTCCCCGAAAAATCTCCCACTGTGTTCTGGTGTGACGTAGCAAATCTGCTGTGGTTCTCTGTCGTTCTGGCTCCCACGTGTTAACGATAGAACCTCATACATTTTCTATAGGGTTCATATCGCAGTCTTAAATAGACAAATCTATCACCTGCAAATAATCATGAGCAGTAAACCATTTTTTAACTTTCCTCGCCATATGGATCGGGCATCGGTCGTGTATAGGACAGATAAGGGTGAGTAGTTGAAAAGAAATTAAAAACATTTAGAATATGTGCTTCATTATATTGCATTTGATCGATCTATTAAACAAAGACACTGTCTGTTGTTCACCCCCGTAGAGAGATACTGATTATAATTATTATCCTTTGGATATTAAGCAACAAATAACGGAGCCGAGACAATTAATTTTCTGTCTTCAGCTTTACCTGTATTCTTTTCACCCCTCATGCTGGTAGTCCCCCTCTTTATCACCTTTTCTCGCCGTAAAATAAACTTATTACCTATATCTTTCAAGTTACTGCCAACCTCACACAACCTCCTCTCCCCTGTCTTCTCTCTCTCTCTCTCTCTCTCTCTCTCTCTCTCTCTCTCTCTCTCTCTCTCTCTCTCTCTCTCTCATCCTTCCTTGCCTTCTGTAATATTCTTTATCTTTTCTTTCTCATATTTTTAACCCTCTCATTCGTTCTTTCAAAGTTTAATGACATAGGCCTTTCTCCCTTATCATCCATAGTCCTTCAAATTTATGTAAGCGAAAGGATATGATAATAGTTATGTAGAACAAAGGTGTTGGCAGATACGCATTCTTGCCTGCATAATCCCACCCACAGCATTTCGCCTTCTTAAATCAGAAGGAATATTGGTTTCATGTATTGCCATTTGCTAGTATGTTGCTAGTCTGAATTATGGCCATTTGTTATCAAAATATATATGTAGATATATAAACTTACTTTTACTTACATCCAGCATTACTGTGCAGAACATGTGACACAATATGGACCACAAGGACAGTAATGGTAGTCAATGTAATTCTCATGTATCTCTCTATATGCTACTGAAAACAATGTTTTATGCTCAACTACAGAATTATGTTCTCAGAATGATATTGATAACCAAATATAATGAAAACAATATAAACAAATTAACATTTATTGCGCAACAAAGGATGCTACTGTTTCAATGGAGTAACCAGCCCACACTATATATGACGGTGTGCAATCTTTCAACATGTTTTCCATACGGTGTTGGCTACATAGGACAAGCTACTCCCACAGGGTTTCAAATTACATAAGCTTACAATATTCATGCATATTACAATACCAGCTATGTCTTAACACGGTCGACTTGGATGTCATATCGTAGAGTTTAAGGAAATATCAGGGATGACGACGGTGATAATTATCGCAAGCCAGTGAGATGAAAAAATGAATTTTCTCTACTTGAAGATAGTACTAATGAATAGTAATAATTCTAGACCCAGCTTATTGACAATAATTTTATACATATGCACGTCAGGTTTATTGCGTTCCAGAACATTTCGGTAGGTTATGAGTTGAATTGATAAATGGGTATTCTCTTGATCCTGGGTAGAGATATCCTTATCGTCTATATTACAAAATAAATAAATATGATTTCGTAAAGATAATCTATCCACATAGAGTAAATCTTGGTGTGACGAAAGGTAATTTTGTTAAGCGAACTAATTTCTAACCACAGTAGGTTATACATTTAAGGGAACACTATATCTTCTTGTAAAATTGAAGTTCCATGAATACTACAGACTATGCCAGAAAGCAGACGACCTTGGTGTTTCTTATGAGGGATCAGTTTCGTGGCAAAGTTTGGAGGATGCATAGGGCTCCAATTTAGCAGACAGCATCCTCTTAACTTCCCATCTCTTGCCTCCACTTCCCGAAACTCAGACATGGATTGATGAGGTAAGAATAAAACCATAATGACTACTACACCATAAATACATAAGATATTTATACATCAACGAGAAACGACAGTAATTCAGTTGTCTTTTATATGGATGACAGTAAACATTGTTACTCAGGACAGACCAACAGTTCCATATTATGTCAACTGTTGAAATGGATGAATCTGAAAGTACCGAATCACATAGTTCCTCTCCGTCAACTGAGATGGTGGCGTACTGAAATGAGTATTATTTGTCAAATCTGTGAACTATATAGTTTTAGCTGTAGCGAAGAAAACACAAAATAAAGTAGTTAGAAGATAAACTTGTGTCACGTGACACTATACGCAGCGGTTGGGGTTCCTGCCATGAACACAGAGGTATCAGCCACCTCGGGGCATCAGTCACACCAGGTCACAATGGAAAACATGTTGGAAGATTGCACACCGTCATATATATATATATATATATATATATATATATATATATATATATATATATATATATATATATATATATATATATATATATATATATATATATATATATATATATATATATATATTCTACATAACTATTATCATATCCTTTCGCTTACATAAATTTGAAAGACTATGGGTGATAAGGGAGAAAGGCCTATGTCATTAAACTTTGAAAGAACGAATGAGAGGGTTAAAAATATGAGAAAGAAAAGATAAAGAATATTACAGAAGGCAAGGAAGGATGAGAGAGAGAGAGAGAGAGAGAGAGAGAGAGAGAGAGAGAGAGAGAGAAGACAGGGGAGAGGAGGTTGTGTGAGGTTGCCAGTTACTTGAAAGATATAGGTATTAAGTTTATTTTGCGGCGAGAAAAGGTGATAAAGAGGGGGACTACCAGCATGAGGGGTGAAAAGAATACAGTTAAAGCTGAAGACAGAAAATTAATTGTCTCGGCTCCGTTATTTGTTGCTTAATATCCAAAGGATAATAATTATAATCAGTATCTCTCTACGGGGGTGAACAATAGACAGTGTCTTTATTTAATAGATCGATCAAATGCAATATAATGAAGCACATATTCTAAATGTTTTTAATTTCTTTTCAACTACTCACCCTTATCTGTCCTATACACGACTGATGCCCTATCCATATGGCGAGGAAAGTTCAAAAATGGTTTACTGCTCATGATTATTTGCAGGTGATAGATTTGTCTATTTAAGACTGCGATATGAACCCTATAGAAAATGTATGAGGTTCTATCGTTAACACGTGGGAGCCAGAACGACAGAGAACCACAGCAGATTTGCTACGTCACACCAGAACACAGTGGGAGATTTTTCGGGGAAAACCATATATATTATACAGTGAGGAGGCATGGTGCCTCAATGCCCGAGCAACTGCAGGCTGTCATTGAGAAGGAGGGTGGTTGAACACGATACTAGCAACAAATTGATGAGTAATGAAATGAAATATGTAATCTACAGTATTTCAAGCCTTAATATCTTCATAGAAGTGTATATAAATAGTGTATATACTGTATATCATCGTGGCTAAGGGTCTAAAGCAATACATATATCGGTGCTTATAATAATAATAAGAAAAACAAACAACATTACACATGCTTAATGCAAACGTGAGGTTGAAGTATAAACTTCAGGTTATAATAAGTTAACAGTTATTATAATTGTGGTTGTTATAATTACAGTGTGGTGCCTACAGACCCAGTTGGATTATGGGTTTGAATGCTTCCTGACGAGGACTTGTGGAGATTTCACAAATAGACAAGTCATATAAACAATAACCAATAAATGTCTGATTTCAATTTTTCCCTATTTTAATTAGTAATAACAATAGTTGTGACACAATATCCTCTAAATGTTGTGATTGGTTCACTAACACTGGGCATCTGAATGGCTGGCCTAGATGTTGACCTCAGATAAATAAATAAAGGTAATAAATATATTCGTCATATATAACGGATTGTATTTGCATACCAGATATCACTATTATTTCTATTCTGGTCGTGTTTGCGCATTACCAGATTATGCAGCAACACACAGAATGATGGTAGTGGTGGTGGTAAGATGGAGAGTAAAGGAATGGTGGGATGGTGGGAGAGGAAACAGTGAATTGAATAAGGGAGGACGGGGTGAGAAAGAACAGATGGAGTAGTAATTGGGTAATTAACATCTTACACTATAACTATTATCCTTTGGTAACCAGTTACACAATAAACGTTTCTTAGAAAATGTCATGAATGATACAGGATAAAAATAAAGGATTTACTTGAAATGTA
This sequence comes from Petrolisthes manimaculis, assembly GCA_034508575.1. Classification (NCBI taxonomy): domain Eukaryota; kingdom Metazoa; phylum Arthropoda; class Malacostraca; order Decapoda; family Porcellanidae; genus Petrolisthes; species Petrolisthes manimaculis. Next base: position 110,104 of record JAWZYT010000802.1, read on the forward strand.
ACTTAACACTGAATAGGTGGTGCATCGCTTGATATATTAGTCATAAAAAACTGGTGTCGTGTTAATTATATTAGGTAAAATCTGGATTCATTTCAAATAATAAAGAATATCCCATGGAATACAGCATCAGAGTTGGATTTAGATTACAGAAGAAAATATTTAACTACTTGATCCAATAATTCTCTCCATCTCGATCACTGGTGAAGCTTTACCCCCTCTCCCCAACCCAACCCCTCCTCTCCTACCACCTTCAAGTGAGTGGTTCACATCCATGATCACAAGTGGTTCGGGATTCAAATTTCTGGATGGCTCAACATTGGTAACGCTACCCCCCCCCCTATATAACTCCGCCCACATTTCTCCCCTCCCCCCTCCACCTGTCAGTGATACCATATCCGTTGAGGCCCACACCAAGGCAAGGGTGGAAGAAGTGTGGACCATTGATCAGTCCGAAGCTGTACCTTCAAACGCAATGTGTCAGGGCATCTCGAACGAAATTGGACATGATTTTGGACCACTCTCTCACTGTACTATGTAGATGAGGACGGTAAGCGGGCCTGTGGCCTTTGTCCTCATCTTTAATATAAAAAAAAAAAAAAAAAAAAAAAAAATAGCATAGCATGTCTCTCACCCATCTTTCTCTCTACATTAACTCTAACTTCACCCACTATTTCGCTTCCTTGGTCGCCACATCCTTACGCCAATGACATTATGACTGACCTAATTAAACATGAACAATGAGCCTTCTAACTTTAATTGGAAATCTCTTAAATATTGGTCAATACAATTTTATTAAATGTTAGCTAAAATACGTGGTTTTGTGGATTGTTTCACTGAATAAGAAGTCTCGAAGCATCGGAAATTGAGTTTTATATGTTATATATTCTAGTATATGTTGTATTTGTATTGATGTAGGAAACGTATGCATTTTTAGATAGACAATTTTACTTATATAGTGTCCATTTGGAGACTACAGCGAGGGTTAGTCGAGTCCATTCACTGACTCTGACTACGAGTAAACAAACCCAGTGCTGCCACATTTCGTCACACCTGAGACTGGGGTCGCTACGACTGGAGGCAACTGTACCATTTGTTTAACTTCTTCCTTCATGAGGCTTTGTACTGTTTCCTCCATCTAAATAATAATATACTGAAAATATGAATAACTTTATATCAAATGGCTTCTGGAGAAGAAATGAAATGAAGAGGAAATAATTCTTCTGTTGCGAGATTATCACTACAATTTTACATTGTTTGTCATTCATTCAGCTGCTAATTGTGTATCGTTTGTTAATGGCTTCTCAATTGGAGAAGTTCAGATATTCTATATATTAACTTTAAATTATTATTTTTCTGTTATAAAACCCAATTCTAAATAGCATATTACTATGTTATCGAGGAAAAAGAGACAGTTTAAAATTATGGCTGTACAATATCATATTTCCATAATTAGAGAAAAAACATTTGCCAAATGGAGTCAATAATTAACCAAGTTATTCTCCCACAATATTATTATTATCACTTCACAATAATATTATTATTCTTGCCGATTACGATAAATGTGACACACCAAGACTGACTCTGAGATTGAACATACTGTATGTTACTCTCCAGTTTGATAAAAAATATACTATAATTTGTAATCCTAAACTACAGCTGTGAGTACTGCATTACAGGTCCATCATCAGGTGATTACACCCGGTTCCCCCACAGGTGTAGGAGTGATAGCCGTATCGTTGGGGGCCTATAAATACAGACATATTTAGTGCACTTAACAGACTATTATTTTAAGTCCTGCACTTACGTTGGGATAATATACTCAGGTCCTACACTCGGAATCCTTAATTAAGTACTCTTAGCAGACGACAACAGTTGAAAAACCTCCATGGAGAAACAATTAAAGTAAGCTAGTGTAATTCTGTTTTTACTTGGCAGCGACGATGGGCAAGGAGGACAAGGGTTTGTCGGGAAAGAAAATACACTTTAATATGTATGGAGACTCGGACTGAGATGTAGATGTAGATTGGATCGAGGTGGCATAATAGTTATGACTGACTGAGAGAAATGTTATTCAGCCACCATCAAATAAAAGTAAAATATGAAAAAATAAAGTTGTGTAATGATGATTTGGGGGTGTCTCCACAAACAGCTGGTTGTGTGATGAGTCAGACACTTGATGCCCTTGCAACACCTGCCTTTCCTACAAATTATTTAACGTTCCCAAGATTAAAAGCCGAAATTCAGCAAAAACAGGTAGATTTGATAGAAGTTGACCATTTTCCTGGAGTATAGGGGGCTATAGATGACACCCATATAAAAATTGTTGCTCCCAGAGAGTATGAAGTAGGATAAGTGAACCGAAAACATTATTATTCTCTTACTTGTAAACGTTTTTATTTAAAAACATAAAGCTGAACCTAATAAACTTAATTAGGCCTAAGTTATGATGGGAATAATATTTTTGTTAAGTTTGATTTGGCAACACTGGTACAGTAGCTCACCTCCTCGACTTACTCAATGTAATCCATGACTCAATAATGGTCAAGTGGGTATGTTGTACAGTATCCTTGTGATGTAATCTTTCGTTTTTCTTCTTTAATTACATATATATATATAATATTTTCCTTCCATATGACATGCATGACAAACCACACTGTATCCAATAATATATAACATACTAGCAGCGATACCCGACGTTGTCCGGGTGAAGATCCTACATGTGGTTTTGTCAATAAATTATCTCTAATTATTTGTATGTGAACTTATTAGGAGAGTGGGAGGAATCTATCTATCTATCTATCTATATCTATCTATCTATCATATCTATCTATCTCTATATCTATCTATCTATCTATCTCTATATCTATATATCTAGCTCTATATCTATCTATCTATATCTATATCTATATATCTATCTATCTGTTGGAACCAACATTACCAACAACATCAGCAACACCAACAATACCAGAAGACAACAAAGAAGACAACGAAGAAGACAACGAAGAAGACAACGAAGAAGAAGAAGTAGAAGTGGAGAGGAAGATATAATAAAGATCTAGATGAAATAAAGAGTTAGACATAATTAAAGGGTAGGCATAACATTAAAAACTAATAAGAATAAGGGAAAGAGAATGAGAGAGAATGAAAGGGAGCACAGAGAGAGAGAAGATATGGAGCGGTCCTATCTTGGGGATGGCCCTGGTCACATCCGGACTGGGAATTCTGGAGGCCTGGTGATGTAACGTAGAGGCTTATCAGTACCAACCAGGTGGCCGGCCAGGTGGACAAGTGAGAGTAAACAGGACACAGTACAAATGAAGAATGAATAGATTATACAATGAATGATGAATGAAGGATGAAGAATATTGAGGTCATTCACGAGTGAGAAGCCGGTAAGTCCTAAAACCTATGACGATGTGATGACGAGGTAGTCACGCACTAGGCATGTGAGAGACACGTGACAACTGGGTATATAATCAGGACTGACCGACCGAGAAACTCACTGTACGGCACTTTACTAGCCATTCAATACATATCAATTTTTGTGTCTCTAAGGATTACTACAAACACCATGCAAGGACTCCTCATCGTGAGTAAAACTGTGTAATAACATTCTGGATAAACGAGTCGAGGTCTGAGCAGAATAGTACAGTCGAAGTTATTAATTAGAAAGTGTAATAGGAATTGAATTGAATTATTATAATATTATAAAGGTGTTAGAATTCTTAAGAATAATTTACTATAACATTGATGTTTACTGAGACATTTTGAAACCTTACTATTGTAATACGGGTTACCTCAGGAATAATCGTAATTAATATTTTATGTATCTATATTGAACGAGTATTGAGAAGTATAAAATAATTGTGTATTAATTGTATGCGATTGTATCTACATTGCTTTGAATAAGAACCAAGGATCTACTTAGCACCTCTCGGGCAGCGCTATGGTGTAAGACCAGGGAAGGATAAATAGACTACTTGGAAGTAGAATAAAGTAAAAGTGTAGATGATTGTAATTTTGTAGTGTTTACTTAACTAAAACCGAGGGTTCTATTTAGTACCTTTTGGGCATCACCAGTGGCGTGGCTAAGACCTGAATAGGATAAATAGACTGCTTGGGCAGAATAACTGATAATTAAAGTAAGAAATAGACGTGTGTTTTAATCAGACATTATCCCATGAACCTTACTCCTTCGGAGATAATTCTATTGCAACTCTCTTCGCGTTAGTCTCGGCTAACAAAGGGCGAGTTACAACAGTGGTGGCAGCGATAGTGGGATAATTGACGATTATTACAACACTTACAATACTCGATCAATTTATGTAAAGCAAAGTGCATGTACCGCATAGAGTGTCCTGCCGAAGTAGCACGTATTCCGACAGAAAGTGAAGACAGTGATAGTCAAGGAAGTAACGTTTCAACCAATTGTTCTTTAGAAACAATTCCTAATCTTTGGTGGGATAATTTTGACATTGATAATCCACCCATCAAAATGAATAGTCCAACTTCTACAAACACTGTCGTGAATACGGCTGACTTGTCAGACATCATAAGAAATAACACTAAGAATAATTATGCGCGTATTAACACCTTATTTTACTTTTGCGGAGGTAGAGAAAGACACCCAGAGTTTCCACACCTTATATGTGACAAGAATGCAGTTAATTGGCTTGAGGGAATAGATTCGAGAACTAGGGATAATTGGGATGATATAGGTCGTACAGAATTGGCAACACAGTACACATTGGGTTCCGCACACGATTACATGAAAAGCGTAATAAAGAAGGCGGGAACACCACCCTCATGGGAAGAAGTAAAGAGACTCTTCAAGCTAATATACCCAAATGAAATAACCGAGGATCATCTACGTGTCAAGTTAGGAGAAGCTCAGAGGAAAGTAGGAGAGAAAAGCCCTGCACACCAAGAGATAGACATCCGGTTAGTAGCGAACAAATTTATCATGTGCTTACCCCCTGCATTCAGAACCTATATTGATGAAGAGGATAAGAAAACCCCCACCAAAGTGTTCCAAAAAGCGATGAGACTTGTCAGTAATAACCCCCTGTGTAAACTCTCGGATGCAGATGTATATAGAGAGGTAAAGCAAACAGTCAATGTGGTGGCAGAACCGAACAAAACCCCAATGGGCGCGAGACCTAAACAGGGAACCAACCAGATATGCTTCACATGTAAAAAACCAGGCCACTTGTCTAGAAATTGTTACCATAGGACGAACCGACCAGGAAATAATTTCCAAACTCAATATGGACAACGAGGACAATGGCAAGGCCAATATAGGGGGCAAGGAATGACAAGTAAACATTGCAATAATTGTGGGAGGAATAACCATGAGACAAAAGATTGCATATCACCCCCTAGAGGAAATATGACAATGCAGAGACAATGTGAACATTGTGGAAGGAATAACCACGAATCCAGGGACTGCTTTTCCCTACACAGGAGGACCAACATGGCATCAACAATACAATGTGAGCATTGTGGGAAAGGAGGCCATGAAGTAAAAGACTGTTTCCTTCTTAAGGAACAGAAAAAAAAAACTCCGAATGTACAATGGTAAATGAAACCAAGAATGGTGATACAACACTGGGACAAACAGAAAATAAAGAAAAGAGGGACATTGATATGCTAGCGATAGAGGTACGGGTAAAACAAAAAACTGGAAGGTATCATATTATATCAGCTATGCTGGATACGGGAGCGTGTACAAGTCTCATAGAAAAAGGATACCTAGAGGAAAGAGAGATAGAAAATAGTTACACGAATTTAGAGACGGTACCAATATTCACCGCGAACCAGGAGCTTATGACTAATTCAGGTAGGGTAGAGATAACCTTACAGGCGGGAACGAGTTCGAGTTGTTTAGAAGTAGTGGTAGTCGATACGAAACTGCCTACTCCCATACTATTAGGTAGAGACTACTTGAGTCAGAATAATATAAGCATAGAGACGAACCCGACACAAGTAAGGATCAATGGTGAGTCTATAACAGTAAATCCTAAGGCAGATCACCAAGTGTATATTATAAAGGTCGACAACTATACATCTGTAAAAGGTAAGCAGAACCTAGAAGTAGAAGATGACGAATTGCTGGTAGACGATTCATATGTAAAAGCTAGTGCAGTGGAATCAGTGCAGGTAACTCCAAGCTCAATGGGATATGTAAACTTGATCACTCCCCTTATTGACTCAGAGGAGGCAAGATTTGAACCCAATCAAGGGAATAGTCAAGCCAGAGTGCTTTGCCCAGGAATAGTAAAGTTACACCGTCATCCAGAGGGAGACAAAACCATTTTTACGGTTCAATACTTAAATACTGAAACCCATAGTATAGATATAGAGGAAGGAAGTACCCTAGGAGAAGTATATCCATGTACATCACACCCTTTCATTAATGAAAAGGCCATTGTGGCTAGTGTAGTGGAAGGAAGGACAGAATCAAGACAAGAAAAATTGTATGAATTGGCAGATAAGAAATTTCCAAACTCCCCAAGGGAGAATTCCATATTAAAGTCACTAATTTCTAAATATCCAGGAGTCTTTTCGACTCAGAATGACCCTTTAAGTGTGACCCCTTATTATATGTGCTCATTGAAACAAATAGGAGATGAGGCGGTATGGCGTAAGCCTTACCCCATTCCTGTTAGTTATCATATTAGAATCCAAGAACAGTTGAGACAATTACACTCTCAAGGAACTATTCGCCCCTCTAAATCTCCCTATAATGCACCCTTAATACCAGTTCCTAAGAAAGATGGCGGACTTCGCCTATGTTTGGACTTTCGAGCACTTAACACTAAGCTAAAGGACGATAAATATCCCTTACCAAATATAAAAGCCATTCTGCAACAGTTGGGTCAGAGTAGTATATTTTCCTGTCTTGATATGTATCAGGGTTATCACCAAATTCCATTAGACGAAGAGAGTATAGAGAAAACTGCTTTCACGTCACCAGAAGGTCATTGGGAATTCACAGCCCTTCCCTTCGGTATCAAAACCGCCCCTGCTTGCTTTCAAAGGATTGTAAATTCTATACTGATTGGGCTAATAGGTAATTCTGCTTTTGTATACCTAGATGATGTAATAATTCATGGTAGAAGCTTTGAAGAACATGTGCAGAACTTGGAGAAGGTCCTAGACCGACTTCAGGATGCTAAGTTAACATTAAAATTTGAGAAATGTGAATTTTTTACCTCACAGGTAAATTACTTGGGACATGTTGTCAGTTCTGAGGGATTGAAACCCCAGGCGAGTAAAGTAGAGGTAATAAAGAATATGGAAGCCCCAAAAACCATAAAAGAACTACAATCCTTCCTAGGCATGATTAACTATTATAGAAAGTTTATTAAGGACTTCTCCAAGGTGGCCTCCCCTCTAAATGGATTAATGAAAGGTGCTGTCAATAAGAAGAATAATAAAACCCCCTTGAATTGGACAGAAGAGGCACAAACAGCTTTTGCTGAACTAAAGAGTAAATTAGCAGAGGAAGTAACTTTAAGTTTCCCCGATTTTTCCAAGAATTTCATTTTAACCACTGATGCCTCAGATAAATGTATTGGAGGGGTATTACAGCAAAGAGATGATGAAGGTAGAATTCGACCGATATCATTTTTCAGTAGAACCCTGAATCCAGCTGAGACAAGGTATAGTACAATTGAGAAAGAAGCCCTTGCGGTAATCTATGGATTACAGGAAAATAGACCCTTGTGCTTGGGATACCACATAGAGATTCACACTGATCATAGGCCTTTAGTATGGTTACTTAAGATTATGAGTCCAAATGGTAGAATAGCTAGGTGGCAGACCTTGCTTTCCGAATATGATTTTAGTATTAGCCACATAGCCGGTAAAGATAACGTAGTCGCAGATTATTTGTCCAGGATGAGACAGGTAGAAGAAATAGAGCCAATTGACCCTAGAGATGAGATCATGATGATTGTTGAAGGTAAAGCTTCGGACGAAGACAAAGTAGAGTGGAACATAGAAGAGCTAAAGAAATGCCAGGATAATCATAAAGGTTATAAAATAATTAAAGATGAGCTACAAAAGAGAACTAGTGCTGCAGAAATAGAGCAGAAATTAAAAGAAGTACAAGTGAACGTAAGAATGAATATAGAAGATTTGGTAATAGAAGAAGATGTCTTGTATAAGAAATTGACTAACCCATATGGAGAGGAAACTAAAGTAGTAGTGCTAACCCCAGAGTATGATCCTAAAGCGTTAAGTTTAGCTCATTCATCGCCAACAGCTGGGCATGGAGGAGTTAAGGTTACGTTGAGCCGGAGTCGAAAATTCGCCTTCTGGCCAGGAATGAAAAGGGATATAGAACAATATTGCAAAAAATGTACAGTGTGTTGTAGGTTTAAAAGAATAGGAAATTTCTGTCCTGCACCGTTAAGATATTATCCAGATGTCATGTCTCCTTTTGAGAGAGTACATATGGACATAGTTGGACCAATGGGAAAGTCAGATAAAGGTAGCAAGTATATGTTAACCATAATTGATGTGTTCACCAGATTCCTAATTACAGTAGCCATCACGAGTAAAGAAGCGACTGAGGTAGCTAGCGCTTTCTTCATAAATGTTGTCTGTGCACACGGGATACCAGAAGTAGTAGTAACAGATCAAGGTAAAGAATTTGTAAATAATGTGTTTGACGGAGTGTCAGAACGACTGCAAATGAGACATGCAAAGGTCACAGCATACAGACCTTCTGCAAATGGAATAATTGAGAGAGTGAACGGAACTATTATAAATATATTAAGGACGATGATTGAAGATAACCGTGGAATATGGGACAAGATGTTACCTGTAGCCACTCATACATATAATACAGCCTATCATCGTGTAGTTAAAGATACTCCCTACTACCTTGTACATCTGAGAGACCCAATAATGCCCCAGGGAATCCTAGGACAAGAAAGGAAAGCCTGGTATAATATAGAAGATTATAAAGAAGAGATGGCAATAATAACTAGAAAGGCTTATGAGCGATGTGCTATTTATATTGATGAAGGTAGAGAGGAGATGGAAAGGTATCATAAGAATGCTAAGTTAAAACCTATTAAGATTGGAGACCGAGTGTATGTTAAACACATACCTAAGAGGAAGATAAATAAGAAACTCCAGCCGTTATACGATGGACCCTATAGAGTGGTTAGACAAATAAGTGATGTGGTAATGAAGTTACGTAAGATAGGTAGCAGGAAGGAGATCACGGTACATACAGATAAGATAAGAATGATCCCTGAAGACTCCATATCTATTAAAGAAAATATAAATGTTAGGATGGCATATCCAACCCAGACAGTTACAGATGAGTATGAAGATGGAGAATGTCCGCTACCGCTCTACGGAGATGACGACTCTGAGACTGATGTTGCAGAAGGTATTCAACAAATGGACTTAGGAGATATGCCAAGTCCAGGAGCATCTGCAAGTGTGGAAACCCCACATAGGTACAGTTTGAGGTCCAGGTCGTCCGCACCAGATATACCACATATTATGTCCCGACCAATTGAATATCAAAGAAAATAAGAAAAATCTAAAGAATTGTCGTTTGTCCACAGATTTGTTGTTGTATCACCATGGCGACTGGTCTGGGCCCAACACCGGAATCCTCGATCAGATCCGGCCTTAGTTTCACACCCGTCCATAAGATAATACTGACGGGAAGGCAATATGTAATACCATTTCAGTTAGATAGTAAAGACATAATGAACCCCCTAATGTTGGTGAGGAATGCGAGTGCTGCTATGAAGTGGAACATAGCCCACATGAACGACTCTTATACTATAGTGTCCAGCCTACAAAATACCCTTGATAATTTTGACAGAGAGTTCGATAAAATGTTTAAGAATTTGAGTGAATTTCTTCGTTATATAATTGGAGCTAGCCCCCGTGGGTTCAAGACCAAGAGAGGACTTTTCAATGTTATGGGATCCTTGTCAAACATGTTATTCGGTACAGCCACTCAGGAACAGGTAGATGCTATACATGAAAGGTTGGAAACAATAGGTGCATTGACAGAAGAAGAGAGGATAATGCTAAATGTACATTCCTCCACATTAAATATGACTATAAGAGAAATGAGGTCCATGCACTCTGCTATCACAAGGTTACAAAATGCATCAACGCTGTCATATAAAATAATTAGAGAATTTTCTATAAGAACACTGAGATTGGAAGGAGAAGAGAGAATGCTGGAGGCACTAATAAATTTGGAGCTAGCAACTATAGACTTAGCCAATGATGTAACAGACATAAAAATGGGATTGCTAGCATTGTTGCAAGCCCAATTGACTCCTTTAATATTACCAGATACAATACTTTTGAAAGTATTGAGAGAAGCTTCCTTAAGGCCTCCAGGATTACTCTTCCCCGCGATGCCAGAATATTTGTCAATGTATAGGGATATGATTAGAGTACTAGCCAGACCTTCGACCGACCCGGAGTTACACAGTTTTTACTTTGCGATTCCTTTAAGAGGAGATCCGGCAGATATCTTTGATGTCTTCCGAATCGACTCCCTTCCACACATTTCCCCTAACGAGAACTTTTTCATACAACACAAACCAGAAACACAATATTTAGCATTGAGTGAAGACAGAAACAAATATTTTCTAATAAATGAATTTGAGCATTGCAGAATGCATGACAGATTACTAGTGTGCCCCCCACAAGGACCTGTGTTTGACAGTGAAGTGGACTCCTGCGCATCCGCCATGTTCCTACAAAAGGAGATTGCCGCAACGCTGTGTGACACCTATGTACTGAAGACCTTCAGGCCTGTGTTCATCAAGGGCGAAGGACAATGGGTGTTCTCCACTAGTCATCCTATTAAATTAACCTTAAACTGTCCCATTAATCCCATATCAAAGTTAACACAGACAGTCAACGGGACAGGTATATTAGTCCTAGGACAAGGATGCAGTGCACACAGTAGACATCTCTCTCTTCCTGCCCATGATACTATGGCCAGGGAAGTCCCATTGACAGTTTTAAAGAAACCCCTACCCATAACCTTGTCTTTAACACCAGAAGAAGACAAATGGTTGAAATACAATTTGACTAATCTTCCCTCCTTCAACAGCGAGCAACGACCTTTTCTCCTACAAGATATGATGAATGCCTTGCAGCCCCTACAGCCGGAGACAGCACACGTGTTCGCCCGATCTTCCACATGGATGTGGGTGATCCTTGGAGTGGTGGTAGTGCTGATCATCCTTGGAGTGGGTACAACATACATCATCGTGAGGTCACACGTCCGCCGCCGCATGCAGCAAGAAGCGTGGCAGCTAGTCACCGTCCCGAGACGTCCTACATCAAGGCCTCGAGGACGAGGCCTCTTAAAAAAGGGAGGACTGTTGGAACCAACATTACCAACAACATCAGCAACACCAACAATACCAGAAGACAACAAAGAAGACAACGAAGAAGACAACGAAGAAGACAACGAAGAAGAAGAAGTAGAAGTGGAGAGGAAGATATAATAAAGATCTAGATGAAATAAAGAGTTAGACATAATTAAAGGGTAGGCATAACATTAAAAACTAATAAGAATAAGGGAAAGAGAATGAGAGAGAATGAAAGGGAGCACAGAGAGAGAGAAGATATGGAGCGGTCCTATCTTGGGGATGGCCCTGGTCACATCCGGACTGGGAATTCTGGAGGCCTGGTGATGTAACGTAGAGGCTTATCAGTACCAACCAGGTGGCCGGCCAGGTGGACAAGTGAGAGTAAACAGGACACAGTACAAATGAAGAATGAATAGATTATACAATGAATGATGAATGAAGGATGAAGAATATTGAGGTCATTCACGAGTGAGAAGCCGGTAAGTCCTAAAACCTATGACGATGTGATGACGAGGTAGTCACGCACTAGGCATGTGAGAGACACGTGACAACTGGGTATATAATCAGGACTGACCGACCGAGAAACTCACTGTACGGCACTTTACTAGCCATTCAATACATATCAATTTTTGTGTCTCTAAGGATTACTACAAACACCATGCAAGGACTCCTCATCGTGAGTAAAACTGTGTAATAACATTCTGGATAAACGAGTCGAGGTCTGAGCAGAATAGTACAGTCGAAGTTATTAATTAGAAAGTGTAATAGGAATTGAATTGAATTATTATAATATTATAAAGGTGTTAGAATTCTTAAGAATAATTTACTATAACATTGATGTTTACTGAGACATTTTGAAACCTTACTATTGTAATACGGGTTACCTCAGGAATAATCGTAATTAATATTTTATGTATCTATATTGAACGAGTATTGAGAAGTATAAAATAATTGTGTATTAATTGTATGCGATTGTATCTACATTGCTTTGAATAAGAACCAAGGATCTACTTAGCACCTCTCGGGCAGCGCTATGGTGTAAGACCAGGGAAGGATAAATAGACTACTTGGAAGTAGAATAAAGTAAAAGTGTAGATGATTGTAATTTTGTAGTGTTTACTTAACTAAAACCGAGGGTTCTATTTAGTACCTTTTGGGCATCACCAGTGGCGTGGCTAAGACCTGAATAGGATAAATAGACTGCTTGGGCAGAATAACTGATAATTAAAGTAAGAAATAGACGTGTGTTTTAATCAGACATTATCCCATGAACCTTACTCCTTCGGAGATAATTCTATTGCAACTCTCTTCGCGTTAGTCTCGGCTAACAAAGGGCGAGTTACAACATATATATCTATATCTATATCTATATCTATATCTATATCTATATCTATATCTATATCTATATCTATATCTATATCTATATCTATATATCTATCTATCTATATATATATATATATATATATATATATATATAGGGGGAGTTGGGGGGCAAGAATAGGTTTGTTTACATTGTGGTTGTGTGTCCCGTGTGTGAGCGTTTCATTTAATTTCATTTATCCACATAACATCGTCCATATATATCCACAGGTACAGTTGGCTGCACTCCTGTGTTTCTCCCCTCACGTTGCCAATGTTGGGCCAGTCAGAAATTCGAATCTTGATCCACAAGTTAAAACATTCGAAACATTCATAGCCTTAGAGTGAAAGATATGAATGTTACGAATATTTTAACTTGTGAATCGGGAATCGAATTTCTGACTGGCCCAACATTGGCAATGACAGGGGAGAAACGCGGGAGTAGAGCCAACTGTACCTACACCACTTGAACACAAAATATCCAAAAAGGTCGGATGGGAAAGGGTTAAGGGCCCAATAAGTATGCAGTCATTGTACAGTTCAATGAAAACCAGTGGTTCTTAACATTTTTACACACATGACACAATGCCATATTGCTGGGCAGTACTGTGACCCCCTTGCACAAGGGGGAGAGCGAAGCGAGCCTAATTTATAAGCAGCTGTTTTTTTTTTTAGAAATATGATCAGTCATAGGTGCAATTTGAAGCTACTTATCAAAGAAAATTTTATAATTTGTATTTCTTAAAAAACAAAGTTTACAATACAAAAAAAATGTTTACCCCCAACCTTTCGTGACCCCCAGAAAACAAAAACAAATGACCCCTTTGGGGGTCATGACCCCCAGGTTAAGAACCACTGATGTAAACGACAACATAAGGTCGATGTGTTACGGACAAAAGAAATTGATACACAGAAAATGTGTACTTTTTATAATTAACATTTCAAAATATCATTGTCAGGAAACAAGTCGTATCAGTTCATGTATACATATATAATATAATTATGTTCGTTCCTAATACACTTTGTGCCAAAATAAAAATAAAAATGTATTAATACATATTTTGCTTCGCACTGCTTTCCATACAGGTACAGTTGTTAGATTTAGATGCTGTCTTAAATATTATAATATATCTAATGTTCGATTTAACTTAAATGCACTTAAGCGAAGTTGAGTGCAACGTTCAGGTACGGTGGATAATATATCCAGTTCTCCCACAAGTGAAGGAGTGATAACCGTATCTCTGGTAGAGCGTTTCTGCTACAACAAATTGACAACCTACAGTCACGCTACTAGTAATTAGTTGTATCTCGTATAATACTGTGTGGCTGCTGCTCACAACATTTCATCACGGTTTCTGTGGCTTTTTTAATATTAATGTTCTAACTTGATTTATCACAAAATATTCAATACTCTTTTCAAGAAACCTTGCAGTACTTGTTCCAGATATACCATCATTGAACTTCCACCTTAATTTAGGATGTTTTGTTGTGTATGAGACCTGGTGGCTTCTGATGTATCCGTGGTGTGACAGGCTACAGCGTTGGCGTACCTGTGAAAAATACCTTCCAGTCACTTACTACTCAGATTGGTCCGGCGTTAGATACCGACCACTGTCTGGAATTTCTCAAAGGTTTAAAGTATAAGTTTTCACTTGTCTCTATTTGCTGACATATTTAGGGAGTACAGTCGCGGAGTGTGAATGTCCACACAAGTATGCCGCATGACTAAGCCACACACACTTGTGATTTCATGAGTGTGGGTGTGTGTGTGACGCACCAATCCTATGGTAATCACTGCATTTAGACCTGCCTAATATTTCATTAACCAACCGCTTACCGTGGTTTGCATTTTTTTTTTTTGTCATCCACTTTCATCCATTTTTTCCCATCTCATGTTCCCTCGCTTACAGCATGTCTTTTGCCCCTTTTCCTTGTGGGTGCAACAATACGAGAAAGGGAGGGAAATGAATAGAACTTAATGAAAAATAAGAAAAAGATATATGCAATGAAAAACAAAAACATGAAGGAAAACCCTTCAAAAGCTCCGGCTCTTAATGATTCAAGTGAAATAATAAAATATCCATATATAAAGGTCTCAAAAATATTAATTATGTTTTATCTGGATTTTCGTATTCATATGGTTATATTGAAATTTTGAAAATGAACCCTTTTTATTGAGGGTGAACTCCTCGGATAAATGATTCAATGTCGGTAAAAGAAAATGGATAGGAGGAAGAGAGTTAGTGAGTGAGTGAGTCAGTGAGTGAGTCAGTTGAACCGCTTTTAAAAAGTGGTCGCCCAAAGAACAAGAACAAGAATAATTATGATAAGACCTAGAGCTCTCTGCTTAGGCCGGAGCTAAAAATGAATTGTTCATCAAATTTATTTATGTGAATACTAATGAAGATGCCTACCCATTTCTAAACCCAAAGTAAAGTTTCATAATTAATATAAAGAAAAAATAAATTAAAATATGGCTTGAGTTCACTAATCTTTTCAAGAAATGTTTAACTTCATTATTTCAGATTCACTGTGGTGTAAACAAAGCAATTTAATTTTCCACAACTTCAAATTGGCGCCCCCCCTAAGTGCTGGACCCAGGGACATAGGTCCCCCGCAGCCCCCCGCCCCACCCCTCGCGACGCCACTGCAAGCTAGTTTAACATGTGATACGATCTGAGTTGCCTGTGGAGTTAAAATCATTACATGATTCACAAAGAAAGCATTTATTAATCATCAGTAATGGCTGACATATGAATGTTATTAATACGTAAAGTTTGTCATCATTTTCTATAATAAAGCAAAAAACCTCATGAAATGTAGCATTCTCTTGGATTTAAATACCAGTAGAAAAATTATTAAAAATGTGAGAGTTGTGTTTGTTGACTTATAACCACAGCTGTGTTGCTAACTGTAATATATACTTCTCCCACTCTCCAATAATAAAAACATTTGATCACTGTTAAAGCTTTTCCCTTTCAAACCCAACACCTCTTTCCGTCTCATGAGCTACAGTATATAGTGAGGGATTCGCATCATGATAAAACTGGGTTCGGGATTCATATTTCTGGATGGCTCAACATTGGCAACGCAAAACGGTAAACGTAGAAGTGGAGCCAACTGTACACTCGCGGTGAGAAATTGTGTCCTGATCCCTTGGCACGATGAATTGCAAATAGCCGAATTTTGATTATTCTAACCACTGTGTGTTGTCAATCGATTCATAATTGTTCGAACCTTCAAAGGTAGGCTGTTTGCGATTCCTCTTGCCAGGGGTAGTGCTGGTAACTATACCACTTAATCACTGGTTAGGTAACCCGGTTCCCCCATAGGTGTAGGAGTGATAACATTATATCTGGTGGGGCGTTTCTGCTACAACAAATTGACAACCTACTACCACACTGTTCCGGTTAAATCTACATTTAGGTGGCTACTTATAATAAATTACATACTCACTTACACGAGGCACTCAGACACTCAGACATCACATGATGCCTTAAAACTGCTTACCTATGCTTAAACAGGTAGAGAACAGAGCACAAGTCACTGTGTGAACCAGTAACACGTTAGCATATAATGACGACACAGGTCATGTGACCTATAATGGAAGCGTCCTCCTTGTGCTCCTATAGAGTCAGTTAGCTACTGATAACCAAACCGTTAACAGGTTACTTTAGCATATAATCTCTCTCAAAGTTAGCTTTCTAGTCTAACTTAACCCCTATGTAACGATGCTATTTTGTTCCCTTACTTTAATGAAGGAGGAGAACAAAACCCACGGCCTTTTACAATAAAAAAAAATAACACACCAGTGTATGATACTCTATTCTTTCGCTGGATCAACCAGATTTGGAGAAAAAAAAACTGAGTAACTGAAATTGCCTTGCGAATACCAAAAAAAAAAAAAAAAAAAAAAAAAAATCATACAAAGGCAAGTCCAGAGTAAAGGCCAGAATAAAAGTTCTCTCACCTCCACATAAGGAACACCAAAAAAAACTCAGTCATAAATATTACACACATATATTAACACTTTAAATTCAAACACATGAAATCACCAGGTCTATAGCCTCTTCTGAATATATCGCTGATTACTGTAGAATCGAAGGCACAATTCTGGGAACATGGAGCTAGCAGTGAGCCCGAATCACAACTACGGGACACAAAACACATGGACGACCTGGGCTGACACATAACTGGGTTGAAGGGATACCTCACCTACCCGGCCCTCGGCTGGTGTAGGATCCTTAAATTGAATATATACATAAGCCACTTCCCTTGAAATTAACTTTCATCTAGCACGTTAACAAACGATGAAACACATAGGCCTTTAATAGTTAAATCAATAATAGACAAGTTACTTTAACACCAAGGAAACATAATATTATCCACACAGTAAATTCCCTGTCAGTAAACCAGCTTTCAGTATGGTAGTCAACCGTCAACACACGAGGAAATAAACACTATACATTTTATCAAGAGCACAATACCTGAGTTCCCGTTCTGTGTGAAGTCTGGAAGTAGAGTGAGTTGTCCACTAGACCTTCCTCCTCAAGTAAACTTCTACAGCCTCGAAAATTCAATAAAACCCTCCAATATTGGAGCAATGAAACTGAATAAAACGGTAAACTGGACTTCCCCAGATATTTAACAACTATCATAAAGAGCGGTGAACTGGCAGGTTTACAATAAACGATACCTGAAGACATACATTATATAGATAATACAGACTCAATAGGTTGGCCCTTACATTATTATTAGTATTGCTATGCACAATAATAATAATGGGTGTAATCGTATACGTTGGAGTGAATGACGCGATGACGTCATACCTTTGCAAGATTGTGATTGGTCAATCGGAGGTGACGTCATGACGAGAAAAAGGCGCCTGATTGGCTGATATTTTAACAAGTTTCGGAATATGCGGCAGGGTCGATGACGTCACCACTGGCTACTGCAGTGAAGGCTGGAGAGTGGCTAGTGGTTGTTGTTAGTTATGAGGTGCTGAGTTGGCTGACCCAGTGTGACCTATTGCTCTCCCTCTCGTCTCACTCCTGTAAGCTTTTCTTCACTCTGTCTCGCTTAACTTCACTTCTTTTACTTCTCTTTTTAACCCTTTGTGCTCTTTTCTCGGTTATTCCTTGCTTTTGTAACTGTTTGTATTTCTCTTTTTATTTCTATACCATTTCGTATCATCACCGCTGTTCACCAAATGTTCTGGGGTAAAGTTTACTTACACCAAGTGACGAGAGTCGATGAGTAGGTGGCTGGCGACTGGTTTGTCTTTGTAGTCTCTTCGGAGTTTGATTTTATTATTATAAGGTTTTCTATAATTATATGGATTGAGAAGATACAAGCAAGATTAAGTAGTTTACTCTCTTTTTATTAATAATAATAAGTTATTCTACAGAGTCACAATATTTAGCTTTGTATGGGTTAAGTTAGGCTAGGAAGCTAACTTTAAAAGAGAGATTATACGCTAAGGTAACCGGTTAACGGATCGGTTATCAATAGCTAACTGAGGTTATAGGAGCGCAACTAGGGAACGTCCCTTGGTATCACATGACCATTGTCGTCACTTTATGCTAGCGTGTTAGTGGTTCCCACAGAGAGTGAGTCCCGTTCTCTTCCTGTTCAAGCGTAGGTCAGCAGTATTAGAGCTTCATGTGACGGGTGTAAGTCTGAGTGTCTAAGTGACTCATATAAGTAAGTATTAAGTAAGTTATTATAAGTAGCCCTCTAATGAAGGTGAAACCGGAACAGAAAACTCAAAAGTATAACCTCAATGTGTGTTATTATAATTGTTCACGACTGTACATACTTGTAGTAATTAATGACAAAGACCGTATGTACATTCAGTACACATTTAACAATAATTATTTAGTGGTCAATGATTAGGGAGTGTGGCAAGAGTATACACATCACCATAAAAGTTATGGTATCCACACTTCAGTCCGCTCTGAGTTACCATTTGACTTTTGGATGACTCGACTTTCGACCAGATTTTGATGGCATGTCTCTAAGACAACTATCTAACTACCCTTGTCCCTAATGAGGCGGAGTAGATACATGGTAATATTGTTCCTATTTTGTGATGTGTGTCTGAAACACAATGTGGTACAATGACATGTCAATCAATAATCTAGTTCAGATGATATTGCAAAAAATCGATATATCACGGACTTTGAAATGCATAGTTAATATTATATCAACATATTATACAGTAGTCCCTACCCCGTATAGGAGGGTAATGCCGGTAGTAATGTGGGCATTAATTTCAGTGTTTGTGCTCCCCTTCGGCCCCAGTCACTCCCTTTCTGTTTTTCAACTGTCCCTCTTTTATTTCTGCATCCTTCTTGTTTGCTGTCTTACCTCTCTATTACCTTCTCCTGTCGCTATATTAATCAATCATTAAATATAGTCCCCGTGACTCCACATTTTCTAAATAATTTCCATTAATGCTTACCTTCCTATTTACTGTACAATAAAATGTTACCAGTCCACACCTAAATACCTATTGTATAATATTATAGTCACCGTGATGACACTCTTCCTATAGGATATTTTCCATTCATTTTTACTTTCTTGATTACATCACTATAAAATTACTTTCTCCGATCACACACACACACACACCTCCCAAATTATTAAAACAAACATCGAATCTATTAATACTCCCATAACAACTATTTGTTCACCTTCATTTCTCTCATATTCCTCTTACAACAACAATAGAAAAATACTCCACGTTGAAATTCTTCTGCTAATGAATTGTATGATCTCTGATTCCTCCAAACTATGCCACAAAACAGATCCCCTATTAGTAGTCTACCATTGAGGGCGTCTGCTTTCTGGCATAGTTTGTGTGAATCAGTTGCCTTCCAGTTTAGCAACATATATATCTCCTTGTCGAAAGCAGTAACGAAAACCATTAGCTTTAGAGACTATAAGTAGTGAGTGTCACTATTTGTAAGGCTGTGTGTCCTGTTGCTAAACAAATGGTATGGCTATAACACAACACAGTCTTTGAAGCCATTGTATTATGACGAAGATTAGCACCATGGTAAGCTTAGTTTATTACAGACAATTAAGTGGATATTCTATACTTTTGGTACATGGGAGAGCCTTGATTCCTCCAAAATATGCCAGGAAACAGGATCAAATTGACAAAAATAATGGTGTCTTATTTCTTGAAATAGTTTGGAGGAAGCAGATACTTCAGATTTACCAACACTGTATTACCTTAATTCCGTATTACAGTGTTGATAAATTTAAATCACCCGCTTCGTCCAAACTATTCCAGGCTACAGGCAATCAATAATTTTGTTAACTTTGGTTCTGTTTCCAGACATACTTTGGAGAAATCAAGGCCCTCTAATGTACAGTTGGCCACACATGAAGCTGGTATGGCTCATTACTTGTGAGGTGGATACAACAGAAAGGAAAGGGAAAAAAGTTGTAGTTTGTTGACAGGCAGACAGTAAAATATTATTACTGTCTGCTTGTCAACAAACTATAACTTTTGCTCACTTCCCTTCCTGTTGTAGCTATCTCACAAGTTACGAGGCGTACCAGATTCATATGTGGGCAACTGTACCAAATGTTTACTATCTCTTAACTGAAGTAAGTCACAAATCTCTCTCTCACCTGTAGTATTAATGATGAGAAAAATTCGGGTGTAATGTGTGCTTCCTGTTACAGCCAGTCAATGAGATTGAAGGGATGATACCTTCTGCTATTAGGCGAGAATATCTCCGCCCTCCATGTTTTCAGAAGCTGGGCTACAGGAGGCGGGAAATGATGTGATTGGTTTACGGTGGCTATAACGTCATCAAGGAGGCGGAGTTATTCTCGCCTAAACTCTCTGAGGTTATTTTGGTGGCCAACACTGACTATTCTAAGTAGTATTCTTTGCAACTTTGGGAATAGATGGATAACATATAGGGGAATGGATGTTACAAAAACCACGCTGATAGTGGAATTAGTTACAATACCAAATACATAAAACAGGCTTAGGGATGAAGTAGTATGTAGAAATATGGCAATATCAGAGGAGAACTGGGGTAAATACTGAGCAAACACACACACACACACACTTGCACACACACATGTAAACACACTCCCAAATCATGTTCATCTACATATTTTCTGCTTTTCCCGTAATATTTTGTTGTTTTAAATATTGTTGTTTTATAATCTAGTTAACTAATTTTTATTTTTACAGCGTCGTGCACCCAATGGGATGAACATTGGAATGTTTTTATCATCATTATGAAGCTTCTACGATTATCATATATTTTTTTCTTCAGAACTACCTTGTTTTTGATGCATGCAAGGCTCAGAATGAGGAAGGATCCATTGTAAAGGTTCTCCGATGCATGATTTGTTGACACTTGTAGATGAAGAGGATTGACTCAGAAAAATGAAAACAAAATTAGTTATTCCACAGTAAATGCATTTCATGAGGTACTATATACTCAACGTCAAGTACACAATGATGTAATACTATGCAAGAGTTCTAAGTACAATTCCTACATGACCGATGTAGGAATAGTTCCCAGAGGATTGTACTGATATATCTCAGTGGTTGAATATTAGTATCATGTCTTGCGTTAGTGATGAAAGGGTGTTTGATTCCTGCCCTTTCATACTATGTAAATATCATCCTGTCCCTGGTGGCAGCATACATTTGCACTATGTATGTGCATTAGAGGCTGGGTGCATCACAAAATACATTTACACTGGGAAAACTCTATGTTGAAATATTATGAATTTTTGTTTGCTGTGGTGCCGAATGTTTCTGTACAGTACGTATGATGTATAAAGGAATGATGTAATAACATAATGGATATCAGAAAAAGGGATACTCTTGCGAAACCGAAAATTCAGTAGAACATGAACAACCAAAGAGGCTATATAGGAACAACATTAGTTAGTGAGTTCAGACGTCCTACACTGCACTCAGATTTGTAACGTAGTGTTGAAACATAATAATTTAAAAATAATCGATAGTGTTAATGTGAAGTTACGAATAATAGAATCCCTTTTCATCAGATTTTTGTCCCTTAACTTGGAAAATATATATATATATATATATATATATATATATATATATATATATATATATATATATATATATATATATATATATATATATATATATATATATATATATATATATATATATATATTCATCAGATGTCAATAGTGATGTAATTCTTAATTCTATACCAGTCTGTGAGTATAAGGTGATAAGGATAAAAGGAAAAGGTAGGGTTAAAGGAATAGAAGGGAGTAAAGGATGAAGAACCAATGAGAGATAACATACGAGAGAACATAGAATGGGGCAAGGAAGAGAAGAGCAGGAGGCATGAGAGATGAAGAGGGAGGGGAGGAGAGTTTGGGTTTAGACTTGGAATCCATCGAAATAGATGAGTGAAGAATGATGAATCATTCTGGCGGTGTAGTGAGAGAGACTGATATATGGCTAAGCCATATGATGGAGCCAGACCTAATACTCGTAAAGAAGGACGTGTTAAGTTAGGTGTAAAACTTAAATTAAAAAGATTTTTTTCAATATATAAGGAACCAAAACAATTGGGTGATAGTTAATGGGTAGAAGTATTTTGTACATTTGGGAACAGGTAGGAAGAGAGGCTTAATTGGATAGTTTATTTCTTGGCAAAGAGTAAGCTGAGAAGCAATGTTGTTTATGATGACAGGAAAAAAAACTACCAGAAACGTACGCCTACCGAGTGTCTAGATCAGAGAGTAGTTGTGGTCAGTAACAAACTTCCACATATGAGTATCTCAAACAATTTGTTGTCTAATGTTTTCACGTTCAGAAAATCATGATGCTATTGTTTTGAGTAGTGCGTAGCTGCTTGTCGTTATTTTATAGGAAAGTTTATCAGCTATGAAACAGAGGAAAACTATCAAACTCTAACGTGAGTAAGTTCAGAGTAACCCCTTATGGATGATTATTTATGACCATGATGTTCATACCTCAACAACAACAGCTGGAGAAGGTTCAGAAGAGAGCATGCAGAGTCATACATGGCCCTGCCTACACCAGCTATAGCAATGCCCTCACCTCCATGAGTTTGCCAAGGCTGACACACCATCATGGATGCACGAACTGAAAGCCTCTCGCACTGATCAATATCGCCACAGGGTCATGCATCCCCACCTGTATAGTGCAACAAATAAACACTTATATATGTAGAGTCAGTCACTAGCAAAAGATAAATAAACTCAACGCAAGTTATTATAAGTCTTAAGAAATAATATTAATGTAATCTCCTTCACTATACATTTTCAGTCTCTGACTGCCATATATGAATAAACCGTAATCATTATTATTATTATCTTTTGGGAGTCATGCCTACACATTTGTATGCGACTAAATTATAATTTCACTCACACCAATCCCATTCACCCCACCCGACTCTTCTGATCATCTTAACGTATAATAATCATTGATAAATTGATAATAAACAGAAATATAGATAGATACAGCTGTACAACATAAACACATGTTACTAACATGAATGATTTAACATCCATCCACCAGTAACGAAATGATTGGTGAACGATGACTATATATAATTCTATCTTGGTTTCCTTTATAGTTTGTCATCTTCACTGTAATGTGTGTTGGTCAGGTAGTTTGACTCAACTGTCTGTCGTCCAGCAAGGAAGGAGAACAATGTTAAAACTCCCTTCATCAGAGATATCTCAGGGAATCGTAAACACAGCTGTACAGACAACAACACAAGTTTGTCCTTCTTAACATCCATGATAAAAGGTTGTTGGTCTGGGATTAACATATTTATATACGTATATATGGTATATAATGTATAGTAGTGATGTATAGGATGCATAAAAATGTGGATATGCTGATGCGGATGAAGATATCAACCTGTAAAATTGCGGATGTGGATGCGGGTGCGGATTTGAGAAAACAGTATTTGTGGATGTGGATGTGGATGTCTGATGGTCATATCCTCGAGGATTTGAATGCTGATTATTTTATGTTTTAAAAATATACATTATTCAATTATGAAAGACGACTTTCAGCGACATAAGTTCAACTTGTGTGTTACCAGGATGCTAGTCGTGATTTTATTTAGAATATAAATTAAATCCCATTCATCCATAAAGATTATTACGATTTATTTCAGAAATGTATTCAGAATATTATAGGAATTTTCTGCAGTGTGCACTATACTCAGCAAGTCAGTAAGTATGAATTATATCCTCGGCTAAATAATATCCTCACATCCTCATTCTCAAACCGTGAATGCGGATGCAGATGCGGATTTTGCTTGCATTGCCAATGATAATACGAATGTGGATATTACATGCATTGTTAATGAGGATGTGGATGCTGATTTTTGGAAAATGCGGATAATCCGCGGATGCGGATATCTGATACTGGGATAATATCGTCGAAACATTTATGATATTTATGCATGAAAATTATTGATTACAGACACAGATGTTCTGGACAGGAACATGTGCAAACTCACACATATTGCAAAGTAAGCTTATATATATATATATATATATATATATATATATATATATATATATATATATATATATATATATATATATATATATATATATATATATATATATATATATATATATATATATATATATATATATATATATATATATATATATATATATATATATATATATAACTACCTACAAGTATACCTACACGCTCTAATAAATGTTACAATATGTTCTTCTACATTTCTTTATGTCAATTTAACAAATAATTTTTCGAGCAGCTTTCATTTCATCTACTTTCTTTTCTCATTCTTCCTGATGAAAATTTTACCCTCTTTTCACCTGATAAAGCTGAACTTTTCTCTGACTCCTACATCTCACACTCCATTATTGACGAATTGGGCAATATTTTTCCATCTCCGTCCCTCTGCCTTACTTGTGTTTACCATCTGACTATATTCAAAGGAAGTAGGTTACTAGACAAGTGTGTGTGTAGTTCAGCAGGTGTGTATTGATGCTTCAAGGATGAGGTGCATGATGGATTATAGTGAGAAAGTGAGTGTGTATGCAGAAAATGGAATAATTATTGGCAATGAGCATAGAGCCAATAGATTTAAGAGATAAGGTTGCAGATGTTGAAAGCGAAAAGCGAGGTAAGAGAAAATTAAATACATGGTGGAATAGTGAGAAAATGGATTAATAGTATAAATAAAACTAAATTGGAGTAATAGTATGAATAAAAATAAAATGGAATAAAAGGAGGAATAAGACTAGAGAGAAGCTGGCATAGGAGGATTAAATATATATTTTTTTTTTATTATTATGTTCTGACTCTGGACAAAGGCTTCATTAACCCCTGCAGACCGGGAAGGGTAGACCTTGCCTCCACATTTCTACCCTGCTGCTAGCGCCAAAATTCCTCGATTTGCCCTATATTCACAACGCTCACACTCTTAACCTATATAGTGTACTGACTTCAAAATTGTTCCATCCTCACCTTCAACTCTTCCTCTTTCCAATGGTACCATCGGGAGGGCTGTATGATGAATAGTTCTGGAGATAGGGCGAGTTTAAGTAGACCATGTCTGCGCGCGAATCTGCAGTGTGTTTTGGTCTACGTGCGGGATAAACTCGACCACGGCTTAGTGTACAGTTTCCCGCCCAAGTCCCTTGTCAACTCACTCGTATTACTACTATTATGTATCGTATGTCATGATTTCAACACTAAAAATAGTATGAACACTTGTAGGAATATATCATCGTGTAACTGTCACTTAGAAAATGAAAAACAAACCGACTTGTACCGTAGGAAACACGTATATTTACTATCAATTGTGCCTGTATGGGTGTGTTTTGTGGTGTTATTTTCTTATTACTACCCCATTATGTATCGTGTGTCATGATCTATACACTAAATAATAATTTGTAACCTTGTAGGAATATCATGGTGTCACTCACGTACATATATTCACTACGGTATTGTCTTACGATCGTTAGAGCACAAATTCGGACAAGGGCAATTACTTAAAAATCGCCCAGCCATCGTGGGGTCCCAGAATCGACTGAGTGGGTAGCGGATCGATATTGTGAGTGTATTTTCTCACCCAACGACAAGAAAAACTAGCCCTACAGGGCGCGAAATAGCGCTAAATCGCACTATCCCTGACCGCTTTTGTGTACGCATTAGTGAAAAAGTTCCATTGTGTATTTATGTCAATAGTGTCTCGCAGACATTTCCAGTCGGTTTCTTTTAGTATCGCTCTGAGTTGGTTGAAATTGGCTTTTCTAAGATCTGAAATTTTTTCATAGCTGTACTTTATGTCTCTTTTGTTAAAATTTATACTGAAAGTTATTATGCGGTGGTCGCTCTTGGTAAATTCTTCACCTACGTTAATATTCTCTATCATGTCTTCGTTTGTTGCAAATACTAGATCAAAAACGTTATTTCCACGAGTTGGGCTGTTGACAAATTGGATAAGGGAGCTCTCTTGTAAGTTAGTGTAAAGATCTTGACCATAATGAGCTGATAATGGTTCTCCCCACTTTGTTACTGGTAAATTAAAGTCACCAAGAATTATGGAATGTTGCATGTTAATAATTTCGTTTAATTGCTCATAGATATCACGGTCGGTTTGTACTGGTTGAGCTGGGGGTCTGTATAATAAAGCTAACAAAAGTTTCACCCCACAATTATTTCTAATGAGTATATAAAGTGTATCTACGTTATCAATATGTGGCTTTGATAATAGGATTGGTTTAAAATCGTCTTTAATATATAATAAAACTCAGCCTCCCCTTTTATTTGTTCGTCCTTTTTCAAATATTGTGTAACCGGGAATTTTATACTCTGCTAGGAAATCTCTGTTTTCAGTATTTAGCCACGATTCGGTTATGCCGATTATATCATAATTTTTTGTGAAAGTTAATTCCTCTAAATCTGTAAATTTGTTATGGATGCTGCGAGCATTTACGTAAAATACCTTTAAGCTATTTCGGTTTACTCTGTTTATTTGTTTTACGTTACTGGACCTTGACGTACCTAGGTAGTCCCGTTTTTTGATCGATGGTTGATGACCGCATCGTTCAGCAAACGTCCGAAACGGGCTGATCCCACCTGGTTCAGATGGACACCATCATCTGAGAATAACGAGTCGTCGAAATAAAACATATCCCAGGTGTTGATGAAATCAATGTTCTCCTCGTTGCAGATGCTGGCAAGTTGTCGGTTGATGCTGGTGGCGGTGTTGTAAAAACGAGTGTCGGTTTGTCTGCGGGGGATGATTCCAGAAAGTATGATGTTATTCGTTTTTTCCTTGAACTTCGCGATCATCTGTCGGTACTTGTTGAGGAGGTCTTCTGATCTATTCTTCATTACATCGTTGGTTCCGATGTGGATGACGTACGTGGTGTTGTCGGGGGCCTGTCTTGTCGCTTCATCCACTACGTCGGTCACGTCGTCTAGGCCGCCACCTGGGATGCAGAAGCGCTTCTTTGACTTGGGAGCTCTACCACAAAATTCAGAGAGTTGACCCCTTACCATGGAGTCACCAACCAGCCTGATCTCGGTGTCGTCTTCATCGTCGTCTTGTGCCAGGATCTTGAAGCGGTTTTGGCATGTAGTGATGGGTATGATTTTCTTCCTGGGTCGTAAGTTGTTCCTGACGATGCGGAACTCCTCCCGTGGAGAAGTGGAAGTCGTTGGTGTTGTCGATGAAGGTTACGGTGTGGTTGGTAGTGCCGGTGAAGGTGAGGGTGTAGAGGCAGTAAGTACAGGGGCTGTGTCAACTGGTACGGTCGGTGTTGGTGTCACTCGTACGTTGAGTGTGGTGAATTCTTGCAGCGTTTCCAACTTCTCGCTCAAGGCCTCAATCTTGTGGTGTGCTGCCTTCAAGTCGGTTGACATCTCCTCATTTCTTTTGAGTAACCCTATATAATGCATATATATTTTTGTACTTTGTGTGATATTGTACCTTAATTTTGTTTGGATAAGAAAATGTATACAGCATTATGTTTGATACTAAGAGTTTATTTTCACAAAATAAAAGCTGCAATCAACACTGCATTGCCTACCTATACTGACCTTGAGTTTACACACACTGTGACACACATACAAAATACTTGGCATAATATACAACACATCCATGACATTCAAATAACATAATGGCCATCAAAAACAAATGCATGCAAAAATGTAAAGCCCTCAGATCACTTGCCAGCTCAATATTTGGACACAACAAGGAAACCACAATATGCAAAAAATTACTATATTCGATTAATGATGGATTATGCAAGTCCTGCCTGGGCCGCACAGCTACCACACCTACAGACCACCAACCTTACTGAGACTCATCTCCAATACCCTTCACACCCATACAGAATAGAGCCCTAAAGATAATCACAGGCTGCACACCATAAAACCAAAATCAAGGATCATCTTGACATGATGAGAGGCACACAAACACTTTATTAGTCCATGAGCTGAGCCTGGAACTTAAGAGAGTACCAAAAAGGTGAATAAATATCATGTGCACTTTCAGCAAGGTGGATGTCTGAAGTGTTGCGAAATGGCTGATGGACATTCCAGAAATATAGCTAATCAATCACCTTTTTTGGCAGCATATCTCTAGCAAATATAGTAAATTTTTCACCGAAAATCGAGAATAAAGTAATAAAAATAGCAAGTCTTCAACAAAAGATCATATCAAGAGACTTCTAGTTGGTCTCATCTTATTCGTTTCTTAATTCTGCATCTTTTGG
Organism: Petrolisthes manimaculis; assembly: GCA_034508575.1. Taxonomy (NCBI): domain Eukaryota; kingdom Metazoa; phylum Arthropoda; class Malacostraca; order Decapoda; family Porcellanidae; genus Petrolisthes; species Petrolisthes manimaculis. Next base: position 138,618 of record JAWZYT010000802.1, read on the forward strand.
TGTATAATACATGCAACTTAGGACACAAATTTGCTTCATAATATGAGAAAAGTGAAGGTAAAGTAGACCAATTTGTAGTATTTTGTTACGACTTTGTTTACAATTTTCTTTTGTTTCGGCCCAATCCGTATCTCGAGGACGAGAACACAGGTTCTACGTATTTGGTCAGTTCTCGTCTCTGAAACCAAGCGCTCCCAAGACGGTCTTGGAACCCCAATCCTCCGCTTGGACGACCAGATGACGCCTATAGACTCTCTCTCTCTCTCTCTCTCTCTCTCTCTCTCTCTCTCTCTCTCTCTCTCTCTCTCTCTCTCTCTCTCTCGTTTCCTATCACTTCTATAACCACGACAACCAATTACACTCCTGTGCTTTTCACCATACTAACTCTAAACACTATTTACATTTCGTTGTGTGTGTGTGTGTTGGGAAATGTAGGATATACGTCTAATGAGGACCCTTGTGCTTGAGTGTGCGTTTGTATATATGTGTGTGTGTGAGTTTGTGTGTGTCCTGTTGATGGTTTGTATAATATTTCTTTATGATTATTATTATTATTATTATTTTTTTCATTTTCGTGACAATCTTGCCGTCTGGAAATGCAAATAATTTATATTTTCAATACATGCGCAGTTCAGGTGTGCGCAATGAACATCGACTCATTCAGTGTGTCAGTATTACTTGTGTTCAGTTTGTCTTCATCGTTGGAAGAGGAAGGATCAACATGGTCATCATCCATAGTTCTGCACACACTTATTACAGTCAAGCCTTTTTTCACACTTGTAAGGCAACATTCATAGACACCACACACATACACCTCACAACACACATACACTTTTCCACATACACCACACAACACACACATACACCACACTACACACACATACACCACACAACACACACATACACTTTTCCACATACACCACACTACACACACATACACCACACAACACACACCACACAACACACACATACACTTCTCCACATACACCACACTACACACATATACACCACACAACACACACATACACCACACAACACACACATACACCACACAACATACACATACACTTCTCCACATACACCACACTACACCACACAACACACACATACACTTCTCCACATACACCACACTACACACACATACACCACACTACACACACATACACCACACAACACACACATACACCACACAACACACACATACACCACACAACATACACATACATTTCTCCACATACACACACTCCATCTCTCTAAAAGTATATCACATTTAATCTAAAGTTTCTTATCTTTCAGCAACACAAGGTGTTATGCATTATTAATTTGTTTCTTCATCCCTGAATATGACCAAATCATTTGAACAACACACCAAGCAGCAATTGGAGCTTCATTATCCCTCCTCTCCCCATCCCAAACCAATATTCGGCCTCCCCCACCCACCTTCCCTTCTCTCTCAAGCCCCTCCCTCCATGCCCCTGTTACTGTATTGTAACCTGCCGTGCAGTAAGAGAGCCAACCTGAGGCAGAGGGTAAAGGAGGGTGGATGATTATATATGTCCACGACTGTATGTGTTCCACCTCATGTCCGCTGAGATGTACACGCCCAAGTATTTGTGGGAAGGGACTGTGTTGAGGTTGGTGTTGTGTAGCTGGTATGTATGAGGGATAGGATTATGGGTGTGGGGGTGGACTGAAGATATCAATGAATGTAGCTTTATAATAATTACCAAAGCTTACCTTACTGGTTAATATGTAATCTCGTTGGTTGGCTGCAGCGAGTTACCCAGAGTTATAATCCCTGTATCCTTCCTCCAACACAATAAATTTATTTCTGGGTTCGTCCTGCTATATATGTATGATTATAGAGCATGCAATAATGGTCAATTACAACACAAAATGACAATTTTCTCTATTTATTAATAAATTCCAAGCCAACAAATGAATAATTAAATTCAATCATAAAATCACACACACACACTTCCGTTCACGCTCCAATAGATAGCTATGTACGTACTTACTCTCGTCGCTTCCCTCTACACGTGCTTCCTCAGTCGCTCGTAGTACACGTGGACAGTAATATTACTTTACTTTAGTATACTTATCACGAGCTAGCACTTCCCCTCGCACACACAGGAGACGGTAATTACGTTATCGTAATAGTAATGGAAATCAAGCAACCAGTTGGTATATTTCAATGTCAATTTCACACTCGTTTACTGTCCCTCGTACACACACACACACTCGTAAATTCCGGCCAGCCCCCTCCTCACCTGTAAAATGACACCTTACTGATTCTCGTCAAGCGAATGAATAGTGAGTTAACTAACAATAAGCCTTGTGAAAAAGTAATTAAACAAATTCGACGTTACGTTAGAACTTTAGGCCCCCAGGCAAGGCAATGAGGGCTGGATACGAGGTGTTGCTTCGTGGAGTGTACTATACCAACTGCTTGTATTCAAAACCAAGGTATGGGTGGTGGAGATTAATTACCCTTCTGACTCCTCCCCATTCTACCTGGCCAGTGACTCATGATAGACTGTCCAATATCTACGTGTTCGTATGGCCTAGTCCTTGACTACGTTTACATATGTCACTCACACTTTAGTTATACATGCAAATCACTTTTCCCATAACATGCAACTGCTTGCAATTGATTCCCTTCCACTTCAAAATCAATTTTAATAAGTAATAGATGCCCCCATAGCATAATTATTAATGCAAAATTGTAGCAATGACTCCAGACACGGGATGGAGTGAGTGGGTACTCGACCTCACCTGACCTGACATGACCTTTCCTTAATTAACAGGTACCTAGCACTCCTCTATTTTCAAATTTCTCTGTCTCTGTCTTCCTGACTTGACTGAATGGAAATTCCCATACACGTGGTGTCCCTTTGTTAATATATATATAATATATAGCATCCTACTACTTACGTACGTTACGTTATGATCACGGCCGATCCGTGACAATGGGCACTGGTAAAACGGACGTGATGGCATTTGTCTGGTCTAAATGTCATCTGCCACTTGACTTCCCAGTCTTCAAGTGCAGTTAGGTCGTCCTGTAGTCGAAGGCAGTCATTCCTATCTTTTATTGGTCTGTAAACTAAGCTATCGTCTGCAAAGAGTCTAGTGGTAGAGGAAAGTGAAAGTGGGAGGTCATTAATGTATGAAAAGAAGAGAAGGGGGCCCAGGAACAGGTGGAGACTGACTACTGTCAAGAACAACGCGTTGCTTTCTGGTAGTTAAGAACGTTTTAATCCAGTGAAGAAGTTGTCCATAGAATTCTAACTTGTGTAGTAGTCTTAGATGAGGGACTTTGTCGAAGGCTTTGGCAAAGTCTAATACTATGGCGTCAACTTGTCTAGTTTTTGTGTCATTGAGGGACTGCAAGATGTCATGAGTAGTTACTAGTAGCTGCGTCTCACACGAGCGTTTGGGCCAAAACCGTGCTGATTGTCAGTCGGTATGTTTTGCCTATCAAAATGGTCCATTATATGTTTATGAATTATATGTTCTAAAATTTTGCAGGGGAACTGAGGTAAGAGAAATTGGTCTATAAATAATGGGAAGGGTTCTGTCTCCGGATTTAAAAATTGGGGTCACATTTGCCAAAAGCCAGTCTTGAGGGAGTTCACCGGTCTGTAAAGTCTGTGAGAATATAACCTGCAGGACAGGGGCAAGAACGTTAGCATTAGTCCTCAATATCCTGCTGGGTATATTGTCTGGTCCAGTTGTTTTGTCGCAATTAGGACTCCACCATGTTAACGCCATTATTGCCCTCAAGGGGGCTTAGCTGTGTCTGTTGGTGAACTGGTGGATGTTAGAGAGGTTATTATTGATAAAGCACCAGATGTACAGTGGTAATTATTTTGATAAAGCACCAGGTGTGCAGTGGTAATTATTTTTGATAAAGCACCAGGTTTGCAGTGGTAATTATTTTGATAAAGCACCAGGTTTGCAGTGGTAATTATTTTGATAAAGCACCAGGTTTGCAGTGGTAATTATTTTGATAAAG